>OY812998.1:63406651-63713151 GCA_963681545.1 Germaria angustata | reverse complement strand
ATATATATATATATATATATAATATATATATATATATATATATATATATATATATATATATTATATATATATATATATATATATATATATATATATATATATATATATATATATATATATATATATATATATATATATATATATATATATATATATATATATATATATATATATATATATATTATATATATATATATATATATATATATATATATATATAATATATATATATATATATATATATATATATATATATATATATATATATATATATATATATATATATATATATATATATATATATATATATATATATATATATATATATATATATATATATATATATATATATATATATATATATATATATATATATATATATATATATATATATATATATATATATATATATATATATATATATATATATATATATATATATATATATATATATATATATATATATATATATATATATATATATATATTATATATATATATATATATATATATATATATATATAATATATATATATATATATATATATATATATATATATATATATATATATATATATATATATATATATATATATATATATATATATATATATATATATATATATATATATATATATATATATATATATATATATATATATATATATATATATATATATATATATTATATATATATATATATATATATATATATATATATATATATATATATATATATATATATATATATATATATATATATATATATATATATATATATATATATATATATATATATATATATATATATATATATAATATATATATATATATATATATATATATATATATATATATATATATATATATATATATATATATATATATATATATATATATATATATATATATATATATATATAGCGAAATTGTTCACTTCTTAGCCGATCGGTGTCTACCGTTCACAATGTTACGGGCTAGTGGGCTTGGATCGCTCTGAAGTATATTTATAAAATTTTACAATTGATTTGAAAACAAATTTTAGACCAATGAAACGTTTGCACGATTTTTTTTTAAATACCACGGAGACTCATTGATTATATGGAAGAGTTTATGTTGTTGCCTTTGAAGCGATACTTCATAACTGAATTCATAACTATGGTTTACATTCTAGATCTGGTGTTGAATTTCTTACAACCAGCCTATTAATTCTAATCGCTTTCAATTCAATTTGGATCAACTTTCCGTCTATGTAGGGTCTTGGGTATTAAACGATGATCAAGATGTATTTCCGAGGTAAATAATTTGTTTGTTAATTTGGATTGGGGGAAATGTTTCTCTACATAATGTAAAAGTATTAAGTACACATTTTGCAGCCATTTTTTCAAACGCGAAGTATTTTTTTTTGTACTTCGCGGAATGTTTCTAAAGGGTTTTCATGGACGCTTATAAAAACTGCATAATTAGCGAATGTTGATGTGTGAATAACATTGCTTGTTAACACATCTGTGGCATATTTCTCAAGTACAAAATTGGATCTAAAATAATTTCTTCAGGAATTTCTACTGCTATCGGCCGTTGTGTGCTTAGAAATCTATCTCCTCTATTATGAAATTTCCGAGCTAAAATAGCTTTCTAGTAGATTGTGAATAAAATATTGAAATTTGTTTAAAAAAGAATTTAATAAATTGTACATTTAGAAATTTGTAAACCTAGACAAAAACCGGTTGTTATTACAGAGTTCTGTTAAAAAGATTACACAACGCTGTTAAACATGAAAAATCGAAAGAAAAACGTATTCTGGATAGAATTGAGGTTATATTGACATTTAGTTTTGAAGTGCAAAAATAAATATTCAATTTTGCACATATAAAGATGTTTAAATTTTTCAAAGGGCTATTAAGGATTCCGTAAAAACGGGAAGACAAAAATTTATGATATTTAAAGATTTAGTGTTCCAACATGATTGTCATGTTAGTGGTCAGAATACCCAACAGTTAATTTTTTTTTTTTTGAACAAATTTAGTTTTCTTGATTTTTCAATTTTAAAATTTCTCTAGTTAAATTTTAGGAAAATGGAATACCCAATTTGACCACTAGCGATCATGGGGAGCATCAAATCTTTAAATATCATAAATTTTTATCTATCAATTTTTTTTTTATTTTCTTGAAATTCATCTTCTGGATAAATTCCAAGTTTGGAAAGTCGGGAAAACTGAATTTGTTCAATAAAAAGGAAACCACTGACCATCTTTGGAGATCACGAAATCTTTAAAGGACATCAACTGTTTCCGCCAATTTAAATCCTTTGAATTAAGATTTTCTTTGTGTTTCAATTATTTGTTTAATATATGTATATGGAACAGGCAGCATGCTTAATATATTTTATGGCCAAGTGGTCCATCAATATAACCGTAATTTCATCTAGAATACGTTTTTCTAGTTTTCGCATGTTTAAACAGAACTCCGTAATGACAACTGGTAAGTGTCTAGGGTTATAAATTTCGAATTTTATTTTTATTTTATTATTTAACCAGAATAACTATTACGAATATTTAAGTGCATTTCTCTTTCATGATATGCACTTTGTTTAATTTAAATCATCAACGAAATCTGATTTTACATAATCACATGAACTCCATCGTTGTAACAAAGTGTTTGTTTTCTTAAACAAACTTTATTGTCCAGCATTTAATTGTATAAAAAGTATTTAAATGCATCACATAATAATTTCACTTATTTTGATTTGAATTTAAATGATTGACTTGTAAAGCTTAACAAAAAAAAAAAAAAACCCCTTTCATTCACTTAGTCTAGGCAAATAGAGAGTTTTTATACTTGTCATGTTAGAGTTTGAGAAAAATTTATACATGGAGGCAACACCCAATATGCAACATTTTGACTAGATTTTAAAATTTTATGTCTGTAGTGAAATGTGTTGGGACTTTATAAATATTTTGTGTAATTGATTATTAGTGTCGGATCGATTAAATGGCTTCGGCATTGGCTGAAAATTGTTAATCGTCATTGATTTCGCCGTATTATTTCAAAAGGCCGAATTATTTTTTAATACAAAATATCCAGAAATAACCGTGAAAAACTATTCATTGAACATGTACCAAGACCTGTAGCTACAGGGGCAATTGGCGGTCCCATCTCAGACAGCAATAAATGTCACAATAGACCTTTCGTATATATGATTAAAAACTATTATTGAAATTTTTTTTCCACTAATTTTATTTATTGTATCTTCATTAAACTGAACTAACAATAAGTATTCAAATCTTAAATATAAATATAATAATTAGGCCCAACCAGTGCCGGACATAAACTTAGTGATAGTAATTAAAAATAAATAAATGTCGTATTAAGCACCAGAATATTTTCAAAAAATTTCATCTGGAGTGTTGCGTACTAAAGCCGTAGTATCCCTCTTTTTTAAGCGGATGTGTCCAGGAAAGTTCAAGATGTTACGAGCAAGCGGATTAGGATGGGACTCGAGTTTTGTTAAATATTTGCCTGCATATTTTGCAACTTCAGCGGTCACAAGTGGCATATTTAAATCACGATGTAAAATAGAATTTTTCATGTACCAAGGAGCCGATGTTATTTACCTTAAAATTTTGTTTTGCATTCGTTGGATTCTCTCTACATCTGAAGCTGAAGCAGTGCCCCATTGTTGAATTCCGTAACACCATATGGGTTTCAAAAGCGACTTGTATATTAAAAGTTTACAATCTAGACTGAGTGTAGAATTTCTACCAATCAGCCAATGTATCTGGGTCAATTTAAGCTTCATTTGTGTCAGCTTAGAGTCAATATGGTGTTTCCATGTAAGCCGTCGGTCAAGGTGTATACCAAGGTATTTCACCTGTGAATGTTGAGGAACAACTTGATTGTTGATTCGAATGGGGGAACAAGTATCTCTTCGTGGGGTAAATGTGACATGAACACACTTTTGTTCATTTACTTTTATTCTCCATAAGTTCAACCACGGTTCCAACAGGTTAATATGTTCCTGAAGATATCGGGATGCCTCGTGAGGGTTTTCATGCATACTAAGGCAGGCTGAAATGGCCTGAATTGAGCAACCGAAATCATGAGATTTTGATTGCGGTGAACTCGGAAGCGCAATCGATTGATGCCATTTGGAGTGAACGTAAAATTTAGCCAACATTTTGTGGCAATAACAGTAAAAATTTACCTAATATCGCAAGAAGCGGGACAATGGTATATTCTATCCATATGACAAACAACAAATGAAGAAAATTTCGTTAATACAGTCGATTTGTATGACCGCATGAATGCGTTTAATTAAAAATCTCTTAATTGAAATCAAATGCCCTCGACTAATATTTTCGATTATTTTCAAATCACTTAAGTTCGCTGAAAGGAGAAACCGTTTTATCGAAAAAAGGTTATAAGGGAAACAATTCTTGCTTGCAAAGGCATTTCGCTTGTTAAAAAAAAAAAAAAAAAAAAAAAAAAAAAAAAAAACTAAACTAGCCCTGACATTTCGCATATGATTTAGTGCAATATAGACATATCTCAATAATCAACATTTTGTAAACTATTAAAAAAAATCATTCTTCTTTATTCTCTTTACATGTGGGGGAAAAATCAGAATCATGTTTGAAGCTAAACCGAAATTAATCGAAAGTGTCGATGTGGCCTTTAAATAAACATATTCTTAAATACAACATAGTCATATCTGAAAAACTCATAATATTTAAGTTACTAAAGGTACCAACAGACGACATGTTTTTTACATGTGTTTTTTAAGCTTTCGATTCGTATGTTTTTCTTTATGTCTGTCAATATTGATTAATTTACATAAGGTTTATAATTTTTGGTCGCAAACGTACATGTAGTATCACACAGGACATCGGTCATGTTTATGGAGAACAGCTGATTACAAAAATATCCACGTTGTTTGTTTGATAAATGGCTTGCAGCCGTCGAAATATTTTTTGTTCCGTCGCTGAAGTACTGGCAACGCAAATGTGTTTTTTTTTAACTTCTTCTTTTTTAAATAAGTCGTTGAAGTTATATCTAAAAATCTATACATTTTTTGACTCATTTTAATAAAATGACAACGTTAAATTAAAAAAATTTATATAGTTTATTTGTCTGGCAAAATACTCATTCAGACGGCTAATGATAGTGCACATAATCAACCGCCGCCGAATTTGTCCGCATGACATAGACATTTGGAGCTGTATGTTTAACATAAGAAAATCTATTTCAAATAATGTCATGACTTTTGTCATGTTTTTTACACAAGTAATGTTTTAAAGGTAACACACGACATATTTCCGTTTACATATGTAAATTTTGACACATACAATGTGAAAAACAAGTCGTCTGTTGGTACCTTAAGGAAAAAGTGTACCTCAATATAATTTTTATATGTATAAGAAAAATCAGAATTATGGCTGAAACTAAAACCAAAATTTTCAATGTGTAATCAAACACTTTAAAAACTTTAATTGCATTCTGCCAAGTTTGATTTTTTTTGGAGATATGTATATCTATGTTGCATCAAAGGAGTGATATGTATGCCTATATTTTTTTAAATGTGTACGTATTGCAGTTTTTGGAATTGTCTGAATTCCAAATGGGAATATATTTGCCACATTTTCTTCGTTGCATAGAAAGACTTTAAAAGTGCTCAATTCGTTTTTAACCCAAATGAGTTTCACTATTCTAAAGTTCTTTTCACTGAAAATTACGAAATTTTCATTTAACCGAATTCGATTGTAAATCACATCTCTTTTTAATAACGACCTTGAAAAGCCTTTATACGCATTTTCATGACGCCTTATTGAGTTTCGCGTCTATGTGTTAGTACGTTGTGGCAAGAGGAGTCTTAAATGCATTTCTTTTTTGTTTTTTATTTGTGAATGTCATTTACCTGGATGGATTATTTATTATTATAATGCACCGACTCGTTTGTATTTTTTTAATCTTCTATTCGAAAAGTCAATGATATATGAAACTTGTTTGTAATATTTTTTATAAATACATTTCGGTTTCAATGCCGTTAAATTGAGAAAGGAAATTGAGAAGACTTTTTTGTAAGTTTTCGGTATATTCTTGGGTATTATACAAAATGTTTTTTATATTAAATATTTCAAGAAACGTAATGTTCTCTGGTTTGGCTAATATTTACATTTCAAAGGAGTGTCCGCCATGTATTGTATTCATGTTAAATGATCTTTAAACATTGCCATTCCCTTATATATGAAATATAATTTTGTCTTGAATATTTTTTTATAAATGAATTCAATATGCTCTAGTATGATTTAAAAGACCAGACGGACGAATAAATGTACAAAATTCGTTGTGTGCAAATTTTCCTAAATTCCATTTTGTGCACAAATTTCAAATAAGTTTCCCTTTGAATATATTTTACTATTAAGCTTTTCAATAACAAAAAAAAAGATCAGTTATTTTTTCCATTATTATATGTATTTATATTTCTTCTGATTTATTTTTATCGATATTAATAGTTGTCAACACCAGAAATATGCTGTTGAAGTCGAAAAGGCAACAAAACAAATTGTTGCACGTATTTATAATTGAAAAATAATAAAGAAAATGCGCGGAAAATAAAGAATTTTTATTTTTATTAAAAACTGTAAAAGCAAAGCAAATCGTATTTCCCAATATCAAAGGCAACAGAATTTATTATAAAATTTATTAAATATTATAGCAGACAGTGTCCTGCTGCCCATAAATTGATGTTAAATGTTGGAAAAAAGAATTAAAGAAAGCGATGGTAAAATTGTAGGAATAGAAAATAAGAAACTTCTAATTTTACTCATAATTTAATTTCGTTGAATTCTGGTTAACGTCGCATTTGAGCCTTTAAAGTAGTGCTGGTGTGTGTTTGAGAAGGGGACACCGAGTATCGTGTATTTAATATTCATGTATTTTACACTCTTTTAACAAACGTAATGCATTCGGAGTTGTATTTTTGTACAAATTAAAAATACTTTCCATTTGGAACAGAAAAAAATTAGTTGTTTTTTTTAATTAAAAAAAATAAAAAAAAAATAAAACCGCAACTGCCAGTCAACGATGGATTAAAATTAGGTGACGGAAGATACTCTACAAGGAAAACCATTAGAATATCTTTCTGTAAAGTCTATTGTTTTATATAAAATTGTGGATCTCCATTGCATTATTTCAAACTTTATATGCTGCACCAAGCGCTATTGAGGAGTAGAATCGACTACCTCCATGTGTAAAGTATTGATTAACTAAAAGTCGTACAAATTTAATTTATTTTTATTAATTTTAAATTTTTCTTTGTTTTTAATTGTTTCTCACAATTTTTATTATTTTTATATTTTCAGGTAAGATGAACTCAAAAATATTTGCTTTATAGATCGGTAAGTCTTCTAAAA
Source organism: Germaria angustata (assembly GCA_963681545.1). Taxonomy (NCBI): domain Eukaryota; kingdom Metazoa; phylum Arthropoda; class Insecta; order Diptera; family Tachinidae; genus Germaria; species Germaria angustata. The sequence continues at coordinate 63,705,739 of OY812998.1, read as the reverse complement.
TTTAATTCAAACTCTTATAATGGGCACTCCAAGCACTGTCTTAAACATTGCCATAAATAAAGTTATCAGATATTAAAACTAGTTTTTATCAATGTCGTCACTAAGTGATTTACTAATTAAGCTTTGCGAAATTGAGTTCCAGTAATTAAATGTAAAATTTTCGCAATTTTGCTAAAAAAAAATCCATTAAAAAAGATGCCAATAAGATCCACAACGTGTGATTTGGAGGTAGTAAAGATTGCGAGTTTTTCCAATGATTTTAAAATTGACTTCCTCCGTTTTTTGTGATTTTGTTGATTGGTTCTGAAGTTATTTTGAACACGAATAATGAAATAAATTTTTTTTTTGGAAGTAGCCAAAATGATATTCGTAAAGTAATGAAAATGTAGTTGATGTATAAAATATGCAAATTTTGGTCACTTCAAAATTACTAAACATTTACTTGTCAGGAAAAATTCTCTTTTATTGCCCTTAACTATCTTAAACGGTCTAAAATTAGTACCACAGATACTTTTTTACTACTGGAAATGAAGTCTGAATTTTGTTCTTATGTGAAAGTAAAAAGTTTAGTTAAAAATTTAAGGAAAAAACTTTTTTGATTAAAATATTCACCCCTATCGTGAACGTTTTTTTCCCTCGAAATATTTTCCCTTTTCCCCAAGTTGCAATCGTGAATAGTTTTTCCCTTCAAATATGCGAAATGTAATTCAGTGGGGAATAACATGCACAAACTTATTCCCATTGAAAAAATTCGCCATATCGTGAACGACTCTTTCAAAATTATTTTTCCCCTTTTTTGTGTTAGTTTGTTCTCTTTGTTTTCTCTAGGGAACTGGATAAAAATGTAAGTAATTTTTATTTTCTTTCCAATATTCTGATTATTTAAAATAATTTTTTAGGTCGAAATCAACCAATAAAGTGCAAAACGACATCCTACTCAATAGAAAGCAAAACAACCGACCCATTGCTAGTGGTTTTGTAAGTTTCCAAAGATGTGATGGGCGAATTCTGGAGTTCTCTTGTAGAAGATCAAAATAGTGCTGGTCCTCCTCTGAAAAGAATCCGTGAGTGGAAGAAGGTAGTCTTATTTTATATATTGTACATTTTTATACATACATACATATGTACATATATAATTTGTATTAGGTGTAGATAGACCAAAAAAGGTATGTCCGGTCAAAGGCTGCCGCTAATTTGAAAAGCCAACGGGAAAAAGGAGGTGGACCAAACAATACCAAAAGTTTGTCAGTTAGCGAGCAGTGCATATATGAATTAATAGGAATGAAAGAGACGGTAGAGGGCTTAGAAAATTCCTTCAGCTTTGGTTTGCCAGAACTTTTATGGAGGAGAAAACTTGAATTGTTAATTTAATTATTTATTGATTTTAAATAAATACTTTTCAATTTAATTTGAGAAATAAATATTTGTATTTATTTACCTTTCTAAAACAAAATACTTTTTTTAAATGTATATGTATATATGTACATACAATTTGAAATTATATTCTTATTCCCTGTTTATACATTCTTCTCATTTTACATTCACTACGTATTGATAGCGGGAACAAACATTCCCATAAAATTCACGATAGCAAACTTCTCTTCATGGGGAATGAAAATTTCATGGGAAGAAAAATTTCACATTTTATTGTCGATAGGGGTGATTATTTAAGCTCAAGATCTTATTTAGTGGTTAAAATATTTTATTTGAAATTATCCATTCTGAATTCAGAATTTTCCTGAAGATGATACTCAATGAGTATCGAAATATCGATAACTTCAAATAAAATTGTTTAACCACCGAATAAGACCTTGAGCTTAAATAATACTTTAATCAAATTTGTTATAAAAAAGTGAATAAATATATAGAGATATCAGGCGAAAAACTGTTTTCATGTAAAACCAAAGAAACAAGTCCTTTTTTCAATATACATGTATTCAAGATTTTCTCAACTTATTAAGAAGTCGATGCGAGTACTTTTGATAATAACTTCCATTGAGAAACATATCTATATCCTTGACAAATGTAAAAAAACCATGTTTAATATACTATAAGCCTTCAAAAAATGTAAAAACGCGAAATAATTTGTACAACGTTTATTCGTGCTTAGATTATGCAAAAACCGGAACCGAGAATCGGTTAAATGATTTTTGCATCCCAAAAACTCAGTTGCAAGGACTTTATTGGCTGACAAAACCACCTTGTCCTTTTTTGGCATCGATTCACCGCACAAAATTACTCTTTCGACTGCTATTTATTTTCTGGTGTGCTGTAGTAGATCCATGTTTCATACAAGTTCTCGAAACCGCTCCAAACTCGTCCGTATTGTGGTTTAACAACGCCAAACACTCACGCGAAGTTGTCTAACAGTTGCCTGGTCAATTATGAGTAAACGCGGAAAGCTTTTTCATACCCATGTAATTATTCAAAATTGAAACCACTGAGCTATGTGATATGCCTATGGCTTGCATGATATCCCGTGCTTGTGCCGCCCTATTGAAATTCAGAAAACTATTTTTTTACCATTGCAATTGACGGTGAAGAACTCCCATAGTATTTATCAAGCGTGGCCTTCGGTTGAGTGATGGGTTTTTCCGGGTAGTCTGCTATCACTGATTGTCAAATACAAACTAAATGATGTAGTTTGTTAAAATTTTGACAGGATTTACTTGACAGATGCCTGTTGGCTGGCAGGAGCACTATTGCGCCCTTAGCTTAGAGGAGGGATATTGAGACACCCCCGTATTATCACGCAAACCGAATATGTGCGTAAAACTTTATAAATTGGTTAAAAATCGATATATACATTGTATGGGCTTAATACTGCCCATTGATTTAATAAAAAATAAATTGGAAAAAATTCCTTACCGGATAATAAATGGCGGAGTTCTGCAGAAACAAACCAAAAACACAAACCCAATCCAATGAGTAGATTAACTATTTTTAATATTTTTAAATCGGTTAAAAATAAACCAATTATCTTAACATATTCTGTATATATGTATGAATGTATGTATGTGCATCTAGGTAAATACATTTATTACTTCAAATAATTGAAAAGTTTATCTAAATAGTTGATTTGATTTTTTGTGGCATTTACCGCACTTTCAAACAAGCGGGGCAATTACAATTTTATATGTAAGTGCAACAACACAATTCTTATAATAGACAGAAAAATTAAAAACAAAAATTAATCTATGCTCGAAATGTATTATTTAAAAAAAAGTGTACCATAATTAATCATGAAATTTGTTTATACGAATTAAAACCCATTATCTGTCCATTTTAAATACGCCAACATACTGAAGGCGGTGCCCAGCATGGCCAGAGGTTACTCACTTTAGGTTGTATATAAATATAACCAGATTAATATTAAATTGCAGTCGTAGTCTCATTGTGATAATGTAATTTGTTAAACAATTTGTTTAACATCCAAAGATAAAAATCAAACCGCTAATTCTATTGTTTTAATAAGTGCTGTTTTCTTAGGACAACAAAGGTTATTTTAAACAAGTTTTGGTTGATTAAAAGAAAATACTTTCACTCATTTAGTTAAAAAAAAGTAAAAAAAGGAAAAAAACCGGGCTCAACCGGGATTTGAACCCGGGACCTCTCGCACCCAAAGCGAGAATCATACCCCTAGACCATTGAGCCTCATGCAAGTTGCTTATCAAAATATTGTTTCGTCAGGTTTACCGTTAGTACAATACCTGTTAAAAGCACATAATTTTATGTGTAATATTTTTAGGTAAACAATAATATTCTTATATAAAGTCTTTTGGCCAGTCAAATTATGAAAGATCGGTGTATGTTTATAATTTTTTGCAATTAAAAAAATTTAGAGCGTCCTGCATAAGTTTCCCAATTTCCGCACAGCACGAATAATTTTGATTTTTTTTTTAATTCAGTTTTTAATTTTGTCCACAAAAAGACCAGAGGACCTGCATTTATTATTATTATTACTGTTATTTATTTAGTGTGGTCAGTTTCACGGAATAGACCTTTCCAGGAGCAAAAAATAAAATAGTAAACATTTTAGTTTTTTTATAATATGATGTCCGAGTATTTTCACCTTATCTCAGTTATTATTATTATCCGAAAAATAGCTTGAAAACAGAAACAAAATTTCTTTTTACTATAAATTTCTTTTTAATGAAATCGTATATCTGGAAGTTATTCTTTACACAGTTGATTTCGGTTATACTGTACTCCGCGGGACCGGGCAATTTACTTTGTTATACCCGAAGTAAATATTGTTTTCTTCCAATAAATAAAATTAAGCAACCTTGAAATAGATTACGTTTGTTTTCTATTATGCGATATATTTATGAAACTTAGTAATAATTGTGGCAATAAGAAGGAAGTGCTGAAATCGACTCAGGCTCAATAATAACACAATTGTAATTGGACACTTCAAACGTAAATTTATGTATGTATAATTATTTTATGCTGAAGGTAATAGTCAAAAATACTAAAATAAAAATAATAAATATTAAACACTATTGTTAAAAGGCTTTACTTAGGTTAAGGTTATAAATTAAATCATAAAACAAATAAATAATTAATAATAATTACATAAATAATTAAATAAATAATAAAATAAATAATTAAACTAATTAACACTATTTATTTGACCTTTTTGTTTTAATATATATGATATTTATAATCAAGCGTTAGGTCTTTTTTATATAAAAAATAATTTATTCAATATTTCGACGCCTCTTTGGGCGTCTTCTTCAGGAAAAATTTGTGTATTAATATGACAATTGAAAAAAAATTTTTAACTTATTTTACAGACAAACATACATGAACAAATTGAAAAAATTTTTATAAACCAATCAAAAAATAAATTAAAAATTTTTTTGAAGAAACAAAAATCAAAAAACAAATAATTAAATAAATAATTAGATAAATAATTAAAAAAATTAATAAATGAATAATTTAATATACAATTAAATAAATAATTAATTAAATAATTTAATAAATAAATATATAAATAAATAAGTACATAGATAAATAAGTAATTAAATAAGTAAATAAATAAGTAAATAAATATATAAATAAATAAGTAAATAAATACGTAAATAAATAATTAAATAAATAAGTAAATAAATACGTAAATAAATAAGTAAATAAATAAGTAAGTAAGTAATTAAATAAGTAAATAAATATGTAAATAAATACGTAAACAAATAAATAAATAAATAGATAAATAAATAAATAATTAAATATATAATTAAATAAAAAAGTAAGTAAATAAATAATTAATTAAATAAGAAAGTAAGTAAGTAAATAAATAAATAATTAAATAAGAAATTAAGTAAGCAAATAAATAAATAAGTAATTAAATAAACAAATAAATTACTAAATAAATAATTAAATATATAATTAAATAAACAATTAAATAAATAAGTAAGTACATAAATAATAAATAAATAAATAAATAAATAATTAATTAATTAATTAATTAAATAAAGATTTAAATAAATAATTAATTATATAATTAAATAAATAACTAAATAAATAATTAAATCAATAAGTAAATAAATATGTAAATAAATAACTAACAAAATAAATAAAAAAATATGTAAATAAATAACTAACAAAATAAATAAATAAATATAAAAGCCGTGAATACAATATATTTATAAGCTTTTATATCTATACACTTTTATATATAGTGTCTACGTATAAATTAAAAACAAAAAAAAAGTCCTATAAAATAAATATTGTAATAAAAATTCGGGCTCAACCGGGATTTGAACCCGGGACCTCTCGCACCCAAAGCGAGAATCATACCCCTAGACCATTGAGCCTCATAACTCCTGCGAGTCAAAATATTTATATCAGCTAAAATAAGACATGTGTGTAAACATTTGCTTATATGTAAATGTTTCAATACTTTGCACTGGTAGTATATAGAATAAATTTGCAGATAAAACCATTCATAGTCAAATTAAAAACAACATGATGGATGTTATAAGCATTTGGCTTGCCATGCCTGACGATTTGTTAACAATTCAACGTATTGTCTTACATAATTGTTGTTTGACTATCTAGCAAAAACTGATGGCCAAACAAATACAATGTTTTTCAAAATGCATAAAAATTTGGAAGTGAAATTCCTGTAGTTTTGAATATGTATTGTGTTTTAAAAATATATATTTTTAAAGACTAAGGTATATTAGTTTAATTTTTTTTCATATACGGTGAAAAGTGAAAAGAAAAGCAATTAAATTTTAGAGAGGTAGTATGAAACTGCATCATAAACGTTTGTGTATTAAATTGACAATTTACTATCACAAAGTTTATGCTCTTTTGTTTGAATGAACATAAAATACACAAACAAATATAAACTACGAACGAAAGACAAAGCGAATTACCGAATTACTTATTAATGCGGCGTTTTTCTTTTTGACGATTTACTAGAATTTCCGTTTGGCAACTACGATGAGCGCAAGAAAACGCCTTTTCGTAACATAAAGTATTTGTTTTTACTGCCACAACACAAAGCATATTTTAGGGAGTTTCTTAGAAAATTAAATACAGTGCAAGCTCGATTAACTCAAATCAAAATTATAAATTCTAATGGCGCTTTTTTTTCACAAACAGTGTAACATTTTACTGATCAATTTAAAAATCTAATTTAAACAAAACTCTCTTAGAATTAAATTAAATTTAAACAAATCTCCCTTAGAATACATGCTCTTTTCCAGTAAGTGTGTGCTTATTAAAGAACAATAAATTCCAATGTCCATATAGTTACTTCGGACAAACGGAACGGAAGATCAAAACAAGTTATCGGGGACACATAAGGGACTATAACAGGAACTAAGGAAACAAGGATCAACACCGGAATCAAATTTTACACACATTGGAAAAACGGTTAAACAACATTGCATCAGACAATATACACACATATTTGAAACAGTAGCCCAATGGAAACTATGAAATGAACAAAATAAGTGAGAAAGCCAGAAAAGAATAATTACAAATTACAACGCGTATACTATAGGAAAGAAACAGGGGGCAACTACACGCAATGAAATATGAACATAGACCGAAAATAATGGTGTGGAGGGAGGAAGAGAGATACAAGTAGGTGAGGAGATACAAGAACAAAAAGAAGAGTGTGGAACGAAGTCCGTCGGAAGGTATACAGAGACACACGAGCGAAAAAACGCAACCGAAGGGACTAACAAGTACAACGAAAACAGTGAAACGTAGGTAGCATAAATATAGCGTGGGATGATGGAAATTCCTTCCAAACATTAAAATCCTTTTTTTGTCTTTGGAAGGTAAATAAAGGACCCAGAACCCAGATCGTACTGTAATAGTTTGGATAGTATTATAATTGGACCTTATAAATGTGTACGAGTTTAAGTACTATCTATCGATGAGAACAATAAGAGTACATGACATCATATGGCAGAGCGATAAGAAAATGGTAAATTGGAAAAACTTTGTTAATAGATATAAATACATACGTATACTTTGGTTTATAAATATAAATTTCTTCGCAAGGGACAACGATTTTTAACTTCAGTTACATATTGAGAAAAAAATATTTATTTTTTATATACATATGGTGTTACAACTTGTAAATTAATTTATAAAAAATACCTACCTCCATTACATACGAGTACTATTCCTAATAAGTTTGCATTTATTAAGAATACTATTTTTTATTATTTTAATATTTTTTAAAAGCATTTTTATATTATTTAAAATTTTATTATTTTTATTTAAATTTTTTTTACATATTTTTTATTGATTGCTTTTTTATTAAGGGCGCAACTTCTTTTTTTTTTAAGAGCATGAAACGTTATAGTCTTTGCTTTATGATTTCAAAAAAAAGACATTTATTTTTTAAGGAAACAAACACATTTTTTATATTTATTTACATAAATGAAAGAAATTATTTAAGAAAGTACATCAACGAACTAAATTACGGAATTTTTTTTATAGTTTTAATATATTAAATACGAAATTTTAAGTAAAATATTTAATTTACTTTGAATTTCAAAGTATTGTTTTTAACATAAAAAATTAAGATTATATAAAAAAGTTTTTATAAAAGTTTTTCTGTTAGAGGACAAAAAATATCAAATAAAATTGCTGATAATAATTATTATATTATAATATAACCAATATGTTAAATGTTTTAACTGAGCTATTGAAGTATTAGTTTGTCTTAACAAAGATTATGTAGATCAATGCTCATATTTAAAATGGAGCCTTATAAGTTGTGGCGAGTAGTATATATATTTTTTAAATATACATATGTATATTAAAAATAAAAACAAAATTGCATTGGCTTTTAAACCATCATGGAAAAATTCAAAACAGAAATTTGAGAAAACATATTGCGGGAATACATACAGGGTCTAATTCCTCATATAAGAAAGATGAGACGCTGCATTAGTTTAATGTATATTATTGTTTAAAAAAATTTAATAAAAATAATGCAGTGTCTCACCGTAGTGAAATTCAAAAGTAAGGTCATATATACTTCCCTTGAAAATCATTCTATTATAAAATAATACTTTTCCATTAATTTGATATTAAATTAGTCGAATAAAATTATTCGAATAAAATTATACCGATAAACTTTATTCGAATAACGAAATTATTGAAATAAAATAATATTGCGTGAAAATTGCAAATTGTTTAAATATGTTTTTTATATGTTTCAAAAATTACAAACATTAAAAATTAAATTCTTCCAAAAACTGAAAAATAGTCCTTTCGGTATATCGTTTACGACAAAATATTCCCCAATTTAGCGATTTCGTTTGGTTGTCGTGTATTATTATGTATGTATGTTCACGTTTTAACTCAATTGTCTATTTTTTCCTTTGATTTTTGTCTAAGAAACAAAACATTTCACACAAAAGGCTTATTAAATGAAACATCAATTATATAAGGGTCAGAGGAGTGCCCGGAAATGTATCTGCGGATGAGCTGGTCAGGGCCGCGGCCCCATTGACTGATCGGGACAGGTATAAATTGGTGGGCCCCTCGCTTGGCTACTATAAGGAGCTGATACAGGGGGATCTATGGGATCGCAAAAACTAAATGGCCTGGGGAGGTTACCTGTGGTATCTGGAGATCTGGTTCTGGATCGGGCTCCGGCTCCGCATCCGGCCTCGATATGACTGCAGATGATCTGACTGGGGTTTGTTACAACAAAAAAATTACAAAACAGTTAAAAAGTGGGAGACAGTCTCACCGAGAACTCTAAATAACGTCAGACGAATTTAAAAAAGTCGTAATGATTGAACCGCGCGATACTCGCATACAGATGCTTCACTTGCTAAATCGATAAACTCCATTTTTGCAAGTATTGATATTAAAGCTCCGCTTCGACTAATTCTTAACATTTGGAATGAATTTCTCAAATGGTCTACTTATCCTTTGAATCATTATTACAGAAATTTATTTTAATTGATAACGATTAAGAGGTCGAAAAAGTGCTTTAAAATCAGCTCTTGCGAAAGTGGAGTTAATCAATTTCTATAGAGAAGCATCCATATGGGTGATTGCTTAGAAAGAAGAAGAAAGAAGCATAAGAAGTCTACAAGAATCATTGAAAATTTTATTTTTTTAGAGGGATGTCAAAAATCAATCGAAAATTTAAAAGATAGAAAGTCTTTAAAAATATTTTTTTATTATACTTAAAATTTTGAACGACATGATTAAATGGATTTTTTTAATTTCATATATTTATTTTTCTTTTTTGAAAGACAAATATTTTCAAAATCAATTTCATGTTAAATTATTAATAATGAAAATCTATTTAATATGTTTATTTCCTCTGTGTGTTGTTTCTTATTTCAATTTGTAAATCCAAAATATTAAATCTAAAATTAAATAGAATTAAAATATATATTTTATATCTTATATCTACCATGTGATGCGCAATTGAAAGAAACCATGTGCAATTTTTCGGAAATTTGTTGTGGTTTCAAATGAAATCCCTATTGGTCGTACATATCCATAGGACTAATAACTTTTCTTTTTTATAATAAAGACAAAATAATATGTTTGTTTAACTTTTAACATAAAATAAAAAATATTTTTACATGAAACCACATGAAGCACTTGAGTTATCTTGTCGATTTATTTTATTTGAGAACCAGTTGAGATTTTATACTTAATTTTAAAATGTAGCACTTTCTAAATATTAACTTAAATTAAATCGTTTAAAAATTTTGAAATCGCTTTAAAGATTTTAGCATCTGATAAACCAAGAGAGTATTAATTGAATGCTTCATTCGTTTGAGCAAATGCCAGTAAAATAAAATTGGTTCAAAATTCGCCATAATTTAATGTTGGCATAGTATATTATCAATCTCTTGCAGAACGAAAAAAATATCTTGGAATTTTTAAGTGAGGCTATCGAGCACCTAAGCATTTGCTAACAAGCTGCCACACATCTGCCGCCGTCCTGCAACATTAGGCAATATTGTTCATTCTTCTCTTATTTTTTAGTGTAAAATATTGCTGTTTAGCAAACCATATTTATTAGTTAATTTTTAAAGCACCAAAAAAATTTACACTTTTTTCTAAAAAAACCCCTTTATGTGTTGCAAATTGGTCTTTCTAATTAGAAGCTCGTTGTATGTAGTGTATAAACTGCAGCTAAATTTTTTAATGGATGAGACTGCATGTCTATCAAATTTTTATTACTATAAATAAAAGAAAATTTGATATGTTTTGCATAAGTAAGTTTATGTCCTGCTGATAATTTATGATATGAATAAGTTAAAGTTGTCATTTCGGTTTTTATTACGGCACCGATTCCTCTTTTTATGTTATGAACTTATTTAAAAAAATGTCAGGTTATAAGTAAAACTTTAATGAAGTAGATTTTAATCACAAAAATGTTCGTGCACCTTTTATAAATAAAAATTATTTTTTTTTGCGTATATTGGCGTTTTCTTTTCTAAAAACAAAGTGTAATATTTTATTGACCAATTTGTAGAAGAAATATCTATTTATACCTGTAATTTAAATAATGTAGCTCCGTTCAGTGCGTGCTCTTTCCCAATAATTTTGCACTTATTATTTGTTAAAGAACAATAAATTATTTTTTTTATTGGAAAGGTTGAAAAATGCTTCACTTTTTCTTAGAAAAAAAGCAAGTGTTTAATGATAATTATTTATATTTTATAATTTTAAAAACTACAATTGTAGTGGTGGCGGCGGAGCTCACATACTCATACAATATACGACGAATTATATTTATTCTAAAAAAATTAAAAATATCAAAAAGCGGAAATTGAATTAATAGTGAATTTGATATACTGCTGGACCAAAATCCATTTTGCATTATAATTTGACGTTTAGAAACAGCCAGTATTTCGTTATTTATAAAATATTTGTTTTAATTTGTCTTAATTATCTTATTTATTAACTCTTGTTCTCAAACGCACTTATAACAAACGCAATGCATATCAATTAAAAATATCATCCACTAATTCTTTTGTTATAATTCGATGTGGTCGGGTGGGATTCACTTTTGGACGTTGGTATAAACGAGCATTGATGACATAAAGACGAGGAGACAGATCACAGCGGACATTAAACCACCAGTCACAAACAAAAACAGCCTGAGAAAATTGTGTGCCATTGGGACAAAGAAATGATGCCTGGCGTCCATCAATGTCACAATAGTGCCAACCTAAAAAGAGAAAAAGGAAATTTAAAATCCGCCTTCGATGCAACCGTTAGAATATGTTAGAGATATTAAACATATTTTATTTCATAGTAGAATTATTATGGCCATTACATGGCCATATTTATAACCTACCTTGACATCTGGTCTCCATATCCGCAAAAAATCCTGGATATAGCTGTTCGTCACAATAAAAATTTGTATAGGGAATAGCTGAGAGAATGGGGTAGTCAACACCAGGACGTCCTACAAAAGCAATGGAATAGAAAACATTTATTCAACAGGAATAGTTAAAATCATCGAAAATATATGAATAAACCATAAAAATTAATGTACAAAATAAATATTAATAAATTTAAATTCAAAATATGTTTTTACAATAACAACTGCTGCGGCAATATACATTCATACAGACTCATGAACCCCCAGCACCCCACCAGGAAGGCATAATTGGTTTTGCTGGTTGGTAAAAAACTAAAAGAAAAACAAATGCCACCAAAAAAAAAGGAATAAAAGTTCACAGCCAAAACAGCAACTCACTTTCAAGTACTAGAAGCAAACGGAGTAAGAATCGTTCGTACATATTAATAAACCTTAATTTGTTGGTGTTGAATGCACAAAAGTGTCAACTGCATTTGCATTGTGTGGCAATTTACCAACAGTGCAAAAGAGTGAGGAAAAAATGAAAAACAAATGCATTGAAAAAATCAACCAAATTTCTCAAAAAATACCTCAAACAGAACAACATGCAACATAGAGCAAAACAAAATGTTGTTTCAAAAAAGATTATTGAAGAAATAAAAGCAAAATTGAAACCCCTGAAACAACAATAAAAAACAAAAATCAGAAAAAAAATCAATTCATAAATGTATGTGCTTTGCCCATACACATATACTCCAACCCCCCCCCTCCGCACACCTTGGTGGCAACTTGACACACACACACGCACATGTTTTGGTTGCATACTTTTGCCAGCCTGGCTTTATGACTGCCGCCTGTTGGCGTCATCGCATAAAGTCTGTTAATAAATGAATTTACGAATGAATGCACTTCAAATTCGGTCGTAAAAAATTTTTAGCCAAAATTTTAATATTTTTTTCCATTATAGTTTTGTCTTGTGTAGGCATTGATTGGGAGGTTGTATAGAGCGAGAGTAAATGAAAAATGCATTTATTTACTGGAAAATGTACAAATTAAAAGGAATTGATTTGGGCTTGATATTGCAATAAACACAACGAAATGCAGGCGAAGAAAAAATATCGACTGCAGATACAAAAAAAATAGAAAAACTGCGTCAAATTTGCAGCCAAAAGAAGAAGTACGAGTATATATTTTTTAAATGTTGTTGACATAAAAACTAACAATTTCAAACGAGATACTACGATGGAACAGGCACATTAAAGGCTCCGCTTCAAACCCAGTTGGAATATAATGTATAGGGGTATGGAACAAATTACATATACATAAATATTTTAAAAGAAATTCATGGTAGAAAATCCGTCCCCATGTTTCTCAGTCATTTTTGTTAACTGTGGCAAAATAGAACCCAAAATTTTACTGTAGAAGAGAATAAAACTAAAAAGGCAACGGATGATATCTGGTTATTTTACGTCTTTCATTACTTCTCTAGAACATGTTTCTTTTATTAAGAAAAATGAGTTTTGGAATTAAAATATCAGTGAACTATTTATTACTTTCTGGGTTCTTATTGATTATATTTTCCCGCTAGGCATCGCGCCCAATGCAGAATGAAAGTAACTAATAAAAAAACGAATTTATCACATTCGACAGTTGGGTATTGTAGGTACGATATAACGTTTTAAAACCCTCAGCAAAATTTGTGGAACCATTGCCATCTTACGAGTGTTGTTAGTATGAATATATACATGAAAATTTGACTTGTTAATTCAAGCTTCATCAAAAAGTGAGTTGCAGTGCATAATGCATTTTTTCTCATTGAGGTTCACGCAGGTTTTTCTTTATTTTAAACGAACCTCCCGATCATCTAGGTTAACAAAGCAATTTGACATCACAGCCAAAAAAAGGAAGTTGCAACCTTTCACGTTGAGCCGAATTTGTTTGAGAAGCCTTCTATTTAGAAGTACTCTGTAGCAACCCAAAATTTTTTTTTAATTAGGATCAAGAACTAATGCAAATTCGGATCATTTTCAGTGATTTCATTGATTTATTTTGTCAATTAAATTTCCTACAAAGAAGAAAAAGATGCACTAATGGGATCTTGGAAACAATGAAAATGTCGTTGCTTAAGAATGATTTCATTATTATTACAGTGGAGGCTCATAAAAGTTAAGACGCGCAAAAGTTAAGAATACGGAAAAGTTAAGCAGCTTTCTGTCACCATACGGAACTCTAAAAAGTTAAGTGCTTCTTAACTTTTTTGAGTAATTTTTGTTTTTATTTAATTTTTATATTTTTAACATCATTTTGAATTTTTATACATACATATGTCGATTATCGCATTAATATATGTAGTACTATATAAGTACATGGGTATCATAAAAAAATTCAACACATTCGTCATTTACCGTTATAAAATTCTTTACATTCGTACGTAATGTTTCATACTTTTTTTGCATCAGTTATTAGTTTTCTTTTGATCGTAACAATATCAGCAGCACGTAAGCAAAAAAGGTTATCAGTTGCCGAAAAATGCAAGATTTAAAAAAAAATAGATGAAGGCGTTTTTGGCTAATCGATTGGCCATGGATTTTCACGATTCTGAATCTTCAATTCTAAATTTAAAAGAAACAAAGCAAACATTTATGCTGCAGTGTCAGGTACATGTGACGAAATTAAGAGAAAGACTATACATAAGGCAGAATTCGTGAATTTGGAGAAGCAGCTGTACAAATGGTTCTTACATATATCAACGTGAAAGAAACTGTCCACTAAGTGATCCTATTTTAAAAGCTAAAAATTAATACATTTGCATACATACATATATACATGTGTATTAAATACACATTAATAATATATACAATGTATAAATACGCGTATAAACATATGCATTTTTCATATCACGGAAAAGTTAAGAATTCGGAAAAGTTAAGCACCCCTATAACAAACTACTTAACTTTTTCGAGCCTCTACTGTATTATGAAGAAGATGGGCTTGTCGGTTAATCTAAAAAAAGATTATATTTAATTCGGAAAGTTTTGGTCATTTTGCAACATGGAAATCTTGTAAATTCCTACTGGCTTTATTAACTCGAGTGACAAACACACAAATCATGTGATGTGGAAAAGGATTTTTAAACGAATTCAAAGCAACAACGTGCATATGCCTTCGGGTGTATTTTAATTCTCAATTATTGTTGAAACATATTTTTAGGTTTCAAACTGTCTTTTACATATTTTTTCCGAATGAAAAAAAAAACATATATTTATGTCCGTATATGATCATAACTTCATGACTTTAGCATGAGGACTTTTTAAATTTCGCAGTTTGTGGCGTGCGAATCTAATCAGTTTGTTTTTTTAGCACTGGTTTGTAAAAAAAATTCATATTAATTAATGACGTTTTAGTTTCTGTAAAAAGTGCAAAATTTGTTGTTAAAATTATAAAAAGAAAAATAATTTATTTATTAGTCTAATAAAAAAAATAAATCCCTCAGGATTGCATGTTCTTTCCCTTTTTTCTCTTTGAACAGGTAAACAATTTCACACTATTTTTAGAAACGAAAATGACATAATTAATAAAATATCTGATGAGAGTTGTTTTTGCATGAATTTTGAATAAATTTCTAGTCTGTTTGCAAGTCAATTTTGATGTGGGATAACAGAAAATCAATTCGAATTCAATAAAAAATCTTAGTATTTGTATTACTTACCCGGTATTGATTTTCCTAGTTCCAAATACTCTCTTACTGATGGACTTAAGAAATTTGTGGGTATTTCGGGTAAATCTTTTTCTTGACTACCACTGTCATCACTTTCAAGATCTTGATGTGGTTCTGGCTCGAAATGTACCGGCTGTGGTGCTCTAACTCTCTTGGTACGTTTGGAGCGGGTGGACTCGCGACAATCTGAAATGATAATAAATGCATATTAAAAACGTTTCTACTTAAAAAAAAAACATCTAAATAAATACTAAAGAGTGATTTTTCTTTTTCGAAATGATTCTCCCTGATGGTAAAACATATTGATGGCAATTTTAAAAATTTATTATTTGTGTCTGTCTAGATATCGACGCTGATCATTGGTGCCAATCTAATCATCAGTGAACTACAAGCAATCAACCTCGTGTGTTTATACAAAAACCAACATATACAATATGAGAATTAAATCGTTTATGAAAATTACGAAATATGCTAGTGTAATCATACCAGGTTTAAAATGCCAAACAATTTATGTTTCTTCCAACCTGTAGACAATTAGACACTGTTTAGGTGGTAATCAGTGTTGCAAGAATTCTTTCAGTGATAATGGATAAGTATAGAAAAAAAAACTATCGTACGCATAACCCATGCTGTGGAATAACGTTACTGGCGCCAGATAATACAAGACATAAGTCTGCATTTGTCAACGGCATGCAATACGACTCTATCGACAACCTAATTTTTTGGTTTATCGATTTTAGCTGGTATTGGGTTTTGTAAATCCCTAGTACAACCACGAACACCCGGATCATGTTCCAGGCTGTCATCGGTCAAAAGAGCAAGTAGACTATCCTTGGCATTTAGATGTTTTTGTCATTTAATGTCGCATGATTTGGTTTACGGATCAATCGTGTTTCACCTCCTTTACATTTGCCACTGTTTGTCATAGAGTTAATTTTCCTGTCCTTGATCTTTTCATTAATAAACTTTATTTTATTTTTTTATTAAGCTTAAGGTCTTAAATTTTTATTTTAAATTATTATCGATATTTCGGTACTCATCGAGTACCATCTTCAGGATATTTATTATTTGTTTGTTTTATATAAATTGAAAAAATTTTACATTTGAAAAATAATAATGAAAATTTTTGTCCTGAAGTTATGTTTGAATTCTCATATAGTGTTTGTAGTCTGTGGCATAAGTATACGAGCTGTGAATGCTTTCAATAATGATTTGGCTAAAAGGGTACTGATGATTTGGTTAGCGCCACTGAAATGCAGGCATATACCTAGCTAAGCCAACAACAAACAATATAATATTATAAATTTGTTTTATTCAAATGTTTGGTTATTTTATACATTTTATTCCACCCTAAAATTACGATCGTCTTTTGCAATATTTATCTTTGAACAGCTGTTTTTGTGAAACTGTGAGTTTTTGAACTTTGCAGTGCTGCCATATTTTCATACCATTTAAATCAGAGGTGTAATTTTTGGCTGATAAACTGAAACTTTATTGAAATACAACTTAAAGTTAAACTAGTATGTATTTAAATACAAAGTCTAAAGCTGGATTTTACTATTTTAAGAGTAAACGGCGTGTATATAAATAAAGTATATTTCGCCCGTAGGGAAAATGTTTTTTTGTTATGAAAACCAAAAGGTATTTTCATTAACTTTTAATTACAATTTAATTGATACATTTTAACTTTTTGATTAACAATAATTTCGCTTGTCACAACAAAAATCATTTTGTTTTTTACGTGCATTGTCTCCCAATTCGTCGACTGAAACAATATGTAAATAAATTTTTTAATGACAAATAAAAACAATTCATGAGTTTGATTTACGCATTAATGTCAAGATTAAATACAATTACATAATCGCATTTTTCTACAAGTTAATCCAACAATCAACCACCAACTGCCACCACCAGCATCGTAATTATCCGAACAACCACAATCCACACCTTAAAATGAACTACAAATTGTTGCTTTTTTTCTCTAATTGTATTTTAAGTATTCGAACTTTAAAAGATGAGCAACATTTTTGTTGGCCCGGTGCCGAAAATTATAAACCTTTTGCAATATGGATAAATAATGTAGACAACTAATTACGAAAGATTTGACGGTGATGTAGAGTGGAAAAAATTATTTTTATGGAATATTTGCAACAACAAAAAATGTAAAAAATTTTGCCTTTTCAAAGAGAAAAAAATTAATTTATTGTTATTTTATAAATACACACTTATTAAAAAAGAGCACGCAATCCTGTAAACCAGTTAAGTTTTTTAAAGTGGAGTCAATGTCAATGTTCTTAATAACATCTGCCTGAGAGGTTTAATTATATTATTTCCATAAATAAGCAGCAAAATCCACAGCAAACAATAAAACGATATTTTTTCAAAAAATGCTTCTCAACAAAGTCTTATTTAATTATGTATTTAGTCCAGTGTATTTCCAGTTTTTTTTCTTCAATCCAAATAAGATTTCTCAGACCCTGTAGGCATGTGTTTGATTAACTCCTCTTTAAATTTAGAAACGAAAAATTGTTCCGAGGGGCTAAATCTGGAGAGTACGGTAGCAGTTCGTAGCTCAATTCTTGGATTTTTGCCATAATGACTACACACACACCTGTACACCGGTGAATTATCTTTATGGAACAGCACTTTTTTTTCTTCGCTGGATCAGGGTCCGCTTCAAATCAGTATTAAATATGTCCAAAAGCACGGCCATTATCGTTTTGCCTTTTTCAAGGTAATCGATGTGAAGAACACGTGCATTCAAAAAAACGGGTCATTATCTTATTTCTTGACAGATTCACCTCAGCCTCCTTTGATGCACGTGACGTGACGACATTTTTAGGTACGACTAAAACCGAATTCAGTAAACCACTATTCAACATTTGAAATTGATGATGCCGCATCTCCATAGAACTATCAAGCCGCCTTTCTTTGGATTCACAATGGTTTTTATGTGATAAATTTTGATTAATTAGCAGACGATTTTTAATTTACGTTGTAACCATACTCCACTGTGTTTAAATTTAAATAAAAAAAAATAAATATATAGCCTGTTTGAAAAATGTTTTGAAAATCTTAAATTGTCTTAAAAAAAATTATGGAAAGAAAACTATCCTTGAAAAAATGAAACAATAACATGCTGGGAAGGATGTATGTATATATTTTTTTGGCACAGACGAATATAGATTCCTTTTTTAATATTGAAATTTATTATTCGGGAGATTATCCGAACCAATCGTTAGAAACAATTAGTTTTTTTGCAAAATGCATTGAAAAAATGTTTGTGGTGGCTTTAGCTCTTCATATGCCGACATTTCATTGGTTGCTAAAACCAAATCGTCAGTGAAGTTTAAGCAGTTTGATAACATTCAACCTCGTATGTTTATGCCACATAAAACAATATTGAAATTCTCATATTGTATTTGTTTTATGTGGCATAAACATACGAGGTTGAATGTTATCAAACTGCTTAAACTTCACTGACGATTTGGTTTTAGCAACCAATAAAATGTCGGCATATGAAGAGCTAAAGCCACAACAAACATTTTTTCGATTCCTTTTTTATTTAATTATTTTAGTACAATGTAGAACTGTAGACTTATTGTAATGGGTATGATTGCAAAATTTGTTTTGATTTATTTTTATATTTTTAAATTTTTTTAAATAAAAATATTATAAATTGTGCCTCACACATTGTGCCTAATGTAGCACGTCAAATTATTTATATAAAAAAACTTGATTATACATAAATATTGTTTTTCTGTTATATAATGACAAAATAACAATGATACAAATTACACCAAAATCACTTTGGCATAGATGCTGATGTTGTCTGCCACCAACTTTTCTTCATATTGGAAGTTCTTAGTATCAGGCGTAAATATATACATACATATATATTTTTTTAACGCGGACAGTGACAATTGCAAAATTAAAATGCATTTTTTTCTTTGGCTTTTACAAGTATGATGATGTAATTGCTGAGCATGAGTAGTGCTTCTGTGTAAAGTTTTATTCAGAAATTTATTTTAATGGCTGTTGACCTTGTCGAATCTTGCAAATCGAAAATAAAATACATTAACAAGACATATGAGTACTCATGTACGTGCGACGATTCTTTGTTTTGTCATTGTTGCTTTGCTTCCCTCTATTAAAAAGACTTAAATAATTTTTATTTTATTGTTAATATTATAGTGTGATCAAGAATAATTCTTCCATTCATTAATGAGGAAGTTTGAAATTAAAGACTTTATAAAAATGAAGAAAATCGGTATTCAGTAGTTATAGAAAAAAATAATAATAATTGCGGCGAAGTCGAAGGTGCATTTTGATTAAAAACGGTGTTTTTTCAAATAAATTATTGAAATTTCCAAAATTATTTCACTTGTGTGAATTCCCAGAATTCGTCTTTAATTTAAAATGCGACTACTTCTAGTGAGAAAAATAGAAGTCATTCTCAAAGAATGACATTTTCATTATTTCCCACATATGTGTCCATTATTGCATATATTTGACTTCTTGGGAAGTGAAGTTGACAAATTCTTGATTAGAAATTCAAGTTACTTCTACTAAGCTCCGCAATTCTGTTCTTGTACTAGAAAATAATTGTTTAAATACGAGGGCAAGTCAATAAGTCAGTACTTTTTCTGTCACAAGGCATCTTTCTATTGATTCCTGTTCAAATTTGAACAATTTGTTTCATTTAGTTTGTGTTTGACAGCGGACTGCAGCATAATTTGAGGAGAAAATGGAAAAAGTGAATTTCATGTGCCCACTAATAACCATTATATTTTTTTTTGGCGGAAAGAACCATCGCTCAAACCAGGGCTACGCTTAATAAATACTATGGGAACTCTAGATCGTCAATTTCAATGGTGAAAAGTGGTTTACTGATTTTTGTGGTGGACGTACAAGCACGGAAGATGCCGAACATTCTGGACGCACAGTTGAGGTGGTGTTGGTCGGTCGGAGATTGGAAGTGCGATTCCATTTATTTTTCCAAGAAAATGCAAGGGTGCAACACATCTGCAGTTTCCATGGCAAAATTTAATGAATTAGGCTACGAATTGCTCCCTCATCCGTCCTATTCTCTGGATTTAGCCCTGATTGATTTTTTTTACTAAAATTCTTTATGGACTTATTTATCTACCCTCGTATATACTCGTATGTAAATTAATATATGCCACAGTTTAGTATAATTGTTGTCAACAATACTACCCCGAATTGTTATATTTTTACAGCCCTGTTTTCATTGTTGACAGAGCGCTGTATCATCAATATTAACGCTAGACGACATGGGAAGCAACGCCTGCTGCTCTTGTTTAGGTGTGTCGGTTAGTCATTGTTTACTACGCTTATAATTGAGTAACAGTTCTCTGTTAACTGCGAAGTGATATAAAATATATATTGTGTCTATGTTTGTTAAATTCTATTGTATATTCTTCACGCACATATTCTCCTTTAGAAACAGTCAAGATCAATATGAAAACAAGAATGGAGTTGGCGGGGCTTCTAAGTAGATATTTATGAGCGATAGTTCCACTCAGATTTGCGGATGGTAGTATCTTCCTTTAAGCGGTAGTTTATTACCGAATGGACGTTGAAGGCCATTGCGACTGCCTTAAGACTTTAAGATTCTTTGTGATCTCGCATCAGTGATTGAGCAAAAATTACATGACCTCAACAGGCTGGCTGTAGGTAATATCGTATTATGTTTAAACCTTATTTCAAGACTGTTTTCATGAATCAATCTAATCTTAAATGAAAACTTCCAAAGTCTCGTTACCTTCTGCTGTTTTAAAAAATTTGTCCAAAAAACTACTTTCTTCCGGGCTTGCTCACGTGTTTGAAGAAAAAAATAAGTGAGTAAACTTTACGAGATGGTTGTTTTTGCTTTTGCACGGAAAATAATAATTTTGTATGTATTAATTACTGAGCTCAAATGCTTAAATATTAAATAATAAAAATCATAACGTAATTACATCACGGTCAAGCGACCCATTGTGCTGAAATACAGAAATATACAAAAGTTTAATGGTTTCATGTCTGTTTATAACTTCACGGTCGACCCAATGGTTTATTTTATTGAACTTGAAGAAGGATCAATGTCGCTGTTGAGTTATAAAAACAACAAAAAATAATTTCCGGTTCTAGAGCAAAACTACTTTTGCCATGTTCTCCTATTATTAAATAAAAAAGAATAAATTTACAATAATTTCAGAATTTTTAATAACAAATAAAATTCTTTTTATTTGAAACGAAAACAAGCACACCCTCGTATGATTTTTTTGTGCAGAATTTTAAGAATTTTTATTTGTCTTCATAATATTACTATTTCTCAACTAATCATATTTTTTTTTGTTGTAACTAAGACGTTACCTTAATGGCTGCATGCAACTAAGTTGCATGTTGGTAATATTGTTTTTTTTTTTTTTTGTTTGTTGTTATTACCAAGGTTAAACTCGTTTCTCATACATGTCTTCTTAACCAAGATTTTGCAATAATTTTTGTTTGTTTCTTTTTAAAAAATTATTTACATTTATTTTAAATAAAATTTTATAATTCAACGCATTAATATGTTTTTGTTTGTTTGCTTGTTTGTTTGTTTCTAATTTTAGGTAAGATGCTTAATATTATAATTAATATATTGTTGTCTATGATCTTGTGTCAGGTAAGTTTGAATATTGTTTCAACAACTTAAAAACTTAAGTTTGTAACAATGATGAAACCTGGGAAAATGTAAAATCATTTAAATAAATTTCAAGGTTTATTAAATAGATCATAATTTAACTTTACATTCATAATAATCTGTTTTGGACGTAAATATCGCAAGTGACATAATTTATATACTGAAGAAAGATGTTTGTTTATTATAATCTTCCTTCTTTTCTTCTTTCCATTCTTTGGTACTTAAATGTTTGGATGTGTTTGAAAATCAATAAATCCATTTTGAATAAAAATTTGAATTATTTATTAACTTCAAAGTTCAAATTAGTTAATAAACCCTTTAGAGTTAAAAAAACTTTTGTCAAGAAATTATATACAAAACAAAACTGCAACTACATATTTAATAATTTAGGGAATTTAATTGGCAATGCAATCGTACTTAATATTTAGAATGTACAAAAACGATTACAATTAGAATTTGGATTAGTCCAATTAGTCAAATATGTAAAGAAATATTATTTTGAAATAAAATAAACTATTTTCAAAAACTGAGTTTCTATAATGATAGTACATATATAAATTTTTCGGTGAAATCAAAACAACAAAATTCACAAGCAATTTTTTTCAATGAAGAAAAAATGGTAAAATATAGAAATTGTTGCTCAATCCTTCAGGGTGTGGTATAATAAGCCGAGTTTAGGCATGTGATCCCAAGGAGGTTTTCTCTTGGATTTTACTAATAAAAAGTACACGATTTTGAAAGATATGCGTAAATAAACTCTGCGATTTTTCCACAAGTCGCAAAACCTCACGCCGTTTAAAAGCCTAGACTTATATTTTTTTTATATAATATACTTTATAAATTATTTTATAAAATACATAAAAATCAAATCGCAGGGTGTCCTAGACTTTTTTATGAATTCAAAACACAGGTGTAGCTTCAGCATAAGAAAAATGTTTTAATAAATTAAAAAAAAATGCTCTGAAATATATTTATGTATGTATATGTATAATATACCTACACGCTTTATAAGAAAGATCTATTTTGGATAAAAATTTTGTTTAAACTGTAACATAAAAAACACAATAATTATGTTGTATAATGCTTGCTGACTTATTTAATGAGACAATTTCTAAATGGAAAATACGTTATACATTTATTTATTTGGCATCTATCAGTGTTTGTGCAAATAATTACCGCATTGTGTTTTTCCGTCATATAAAAAGCGAAGCAATTAAAATAATTAAATTTTTTTCGTCTTTTGGTAAAGTTGTTAATGAAGTTGTACGATGCAGTGAAATTCACATGTACATACGTAACACGTACAAAAATAATATTAAATGCATTAATATTTCGTTTGTTGAAATGTTAAAGTATTCCTACGAAATTCATTGATTCGCCAGAAGCAGGTGTTTAAGGCAACGTTTTCTTGTGTGTGACATATTTTTCGCAATATGTACATACATATGTACTCCTATGCCAATTGCCTATTTCAGATCATAGAAATTTTAAGCTATTTTTATTCATTTTTAACATATGAAACTAGATTCTATTATATGATAAGAACTGTACAACAAAATCAAAAATTTTTCAAATAAGGTTCCGGCAAAAAATTCTCACGAAGGAAACGACATTTGTTCGTGTATCGACGTTTTGGAAATTTATGTCGTGAGTTTCATATAGTTATTATTATTATTATTATTTTTTTTTTCAATTCAATAAGTGAATAGTTGCTTAATTACCAAAATTTGACCTCTTCTTCTATTTATGGATAAGTATTATATCAAGAGATTTCTGAATAATGACTTGTGGCGTTTTTCTTTATTGCCAGAATGTGACGCATATTTTGCCCTTCCAGCCATATAAATTTTGCTTGAGTTCTTTTCTACAAAAAATATGTCACTTTAATATTCTATTGTTTGTTGTTGGCTTAGCTAGGTATATGCCTGCATTTCATTGGCGCTAACCAAATCATCAGTACCCTTTTAGCCAAATCATAATTGAAAGCATTCAAAGCTCGTATACTTATGCCACAGACTACAAACACTATATGAGAATTCAAACAGAACTCAATCATATTTTTCTATTTGTAATCAACAAAAACACAAAAGTATAAATAGCTTTAGAAAGCTTTTGTACAATCACAACACAACAAACAATTATAATTGACTTGCGTCTTTTTGTTTTTTCTTTTTACGCCTTTATACAATTAATCGCCCTTTGGGTGATAATGAAAGTATTTATAAGGCAATGAAAAAACAAAATTTATAATAACAATATTTATCAAATTCGTTATTCGATATGCAGGCATATACCTAGATAAGCCAACAACAAAAAATAGAATATTAAAATGGTTATTTTGGAGAATATCTCGAATAACGAATTTGATAAAAATATGTCACACTGAAAAATGTAAATATATGACATGTCTTGCACTTAACCTTATTTCAGGGTGAAATTCAACCCTTTTTCAAGTGTTAGTTTACAAAAATGTTTTTTTTTTTTGTTAAAAAAATTTTGATATTAAGTTATTGCATGTTATTCATCACCTGATGAAGGTAAAGATCTTATTTTATTACAAATTATCAGTGCCATAAACATTTTTTGCATCCTTATAATTATGTGCTGCAAATTACTTGAATATTGTAAATATACAATTCGAAACACTAAATACACTTTAATATTAAATGTAACATTAATCCCCCTTTTCTGTTCTGTTGTGTGAAAAAGGCATCGCTTTGCGAAGATGTCAATAATATGCAAAACGTGTTGCCACAATTTTAGGGCCTTTTAATTGTTATTATTACTTTTTTAGAAAAGAAAATTTTACATTTTATCCATGCATGCGCTCTGCATAAAATCCGATTTTGTTGAACATGTTAGTCCCAATCCTTAATAAGTGCGAAATTAACATTTAAACGTATTATTAAATTTAAATTTTTTTTGTCTACATGTTGGACTTTGTGCCACAATGTATCCGGAGACTTACTTCCAGTACAATTGCAAGGACGTGACATGTTCCTGCTTGAAATTAATTTTTTTCCTTTTTTTCACAAAGGTTTAAAAACAACCTCACATTGAGGAATTGTATTAAAATGTTCGTAGTATTGAATTGAAATTGATTTCAATTTAACCAATATAGATCCGAAAATTCCATACAAATTAAATTTAAAAAAAATTTGTAATATTTAAAATAAATCTCCCGAAGATCTGCGGTCCCTACAGTTAAATAATCACGGGCTCCCATATTGATTAACCATAAAAAGGGAGGACAATTTGAAAATGATGTGAACTTTCAAATGCCGATGCACGTTTATACTTCAGTTCCAACTGCTAGAATTCGTTAAAGGGTCATATTTTCCTTTGTACAGTGTGGACTGTTTCATACATACTTGAGCGCCTCAATTGGAAATTAATTGTTCAACAATTTTCTGTACAAAATAGATCAAAATGCAAAGTACAATAACAGAAACTGGCCTTAGGCAATTAATTCGCCTTCTCACTCGCTCCCTCTCTCTCTCTCTTTCTACCTTGATGGCCATTAGGGATGGGTTACCCATACGTTGTAACCTTAATTTTTGTTGCCACTTCCTCATCGAAATAGACATGCATTTAGTTTCAGAGAAAACAGTTGAATGCACTTCCTTTCATTGCACTATTTGGCGTTTCTTTTTCTAAAAAAAGGGTAAAATTGTTTCCCCTTTCAAAGAGAAAAAAGGGAATTTAGTATTCAATAACTGCAAACTTATTAAGAAAGAGTATTAAAAGAGTTTTTACTCTTAGAACGAGTAATTGATTTTTTTTTTAAATTGATTAACAAAATTTTACATAAAAAAGTGCCGCAAATTAAAATGAATACATATGAAAATATCTCGAAATTTCGCTTGGCCATTGTTAACGCCATAAATATTACTATCTATTATTTGGTTCATAGATTTCTTGTTCACTTTGGGATCCGTCCGGAAGAATATTATCCATCCCACTCTTCCACTTTGTCATATCGGGCTGGTACCCGGTAAAATATATATACATATATTCATATAATGTAATAAGGACTTTCCATAAAAAAAAAAAAAAAAAAAAAAAAAAAACATTTATGAACGGTCAAAATTGCAGAAAATCTTTTAAATTGATGACTTCCATGGGCAATGGTGGGGTATGTTCTCATAACAAAAGATAAGAAAGTCTATAATCTTTTCATTAACAGTATATTCGACATATATGGATAATATACTCCACTTATTCTAACGGTTTCAAAGTCAGCTGCATCATCTCGTACTCGTGAAAGTGCTTTTGAATACAGAAAACTATTTTCATTCAAACTGAGCTTTTAAAGCCTGATTTGTACAAAAAAAATTTTTTGGAGGAGCATTATTTTTTTAACGCGATATTCACACACAATTTCACATGCATTCGTTAAACTTTTGGTTTTTAAATGTTGCATGTTGGTTGCGTAATGTGGTAAAATATATAAATTTTAATTTCAATTTTACATGTGTCTATAATTTTTTATATCCTACAAAATGTAGTTTTTAAATTACAACAAAAACCACTTACAGAAAAACAAATTTTAATTATCTACAAAATAAAATGTAGTACTCATCCGTTTATTGAAATTGAATATTTTTCATAATTTGGATTCTGAAAACCTTGATATGATACGTGTTGAAAATTTTACGGTAGTTTGAAAATAGATGCTATCGACGAGATCCCTTCGAAAGAGACTTTTGGTATGGAAAAAATAAGTAACGATACGCGTATACAGTCGACCTATCTTATATTATGAAAAAAATTATTTCTTTTATTTTTCAAACTACAACTACATCCAGGGAAGGGTTACAAAAATTAGTAATTATATTCGACTATATAATGACCCCTATCGCCAATAAAATGTGAAATTTTTGTTCCCATGAAATTTTCATTCCCCATGAAGGGAAATTTGCTATCGTGAATTTTATGGGAATGTTTGTTCCCGCTATCCATACGTAGTGAATGTAAAATGAGAAGGATGTATAAACAGGGAATAAGAATATAATTACAAATTGTATGTATATACATATACATTTAAAAAAGTATTTTGTTTTAGAAAGGTAAATAAATACAAATATTCATGTTTCAAATTAAATTGAAAAGTATTTATTTAAAATCAATAAGTAATTAAATCAACCATTCAAGTTTTCTCCTCCATAAAAGTCTTCTGGCAAACCACAGCTGAAGGAATTTTCTAAGCCCTCTACCGTGTCTTTCATTCCTATTAATTCATATATGCACTGCTCGCTAACTGACAAACTTTTGGTATTGTTTGGTCCACCTCCTTTTTCCCGTTGGCTTTTCAAATTAGCGGCAGCCTTTGACCGGGCATACCTTTTTTGGTCTATCCACACCTAATACAAGTTATATATGTATTTTGTATGTATAAAAATGTACAATATATAAAATAGACTACCTTCTTCCACTCACGGATTCTTTTCAGAAAAGGACCAGCACTATTTAGATCTTCTACAAGAGAACTCCAGAATTCGCCCATCACATCTTTGGAAACTTACAAAACCACTAGCAATGGGTCGGTTGTTTTGCTTTCTATTGAGTAGGATGTCGCTTTGTACTTTATTTGTTGATTTCGACCTAAAAAAAAATTTTAAATAATGAGAATATTCGAAAGAAAATAAAAATTACTTACATTTTTATCCAGTTCCCTAGAGAAAACAAAGTGAACAAACTAACACAAAAAAGGGGAAAAATAATTTTGAAAGAGTCGTTCACGATATGGCGAATTTTCTTAATGGGAATAATTTTGTGCATGTTATTCCCCACTGAATTACATTTCGCACATTTGAAGGGAAAAATTATTCACGATTGCAACTTGGAAAAAAGGGAAAATATTTCGAGGGAAAAAAACGTTCACGATAGGGGTGAATGACTTAATGTCAAAACTTTTCGGAAAGCTTCTGGTGACTAATGGCTTTTTCGTTTTTGAAATAAAGTATAAACCCTTTCAATTGAAAAAATGTGTATTTAGTGTACTTTGATAAGCCCAAACTTATTAAAAAAAAGCACGCACGTAATTTTGTAAGGAATTAAAGATTTTTAAATTAGAGCGATAATAAAATCAGTTTTTCCAGACACCATAAGGCCATAAGTTAGTTAACCCCAAAACTAAAACCGTCAGGTTGTACTCTGAGCCATTGATTTAAGTTCAGACTGAAACATTGCACTTTTCAGCAAAATATTGCACTATTGGACCGAATTTGCCTTTCAGACAAATTAAATTTATTTATCAATTTTTTTCCGTCTTCGCATGTCGTTATTTATCATTCGGTCATTTGGGGACCGATCTTGAAAACTTTTTTTCATATATATATATAAAAGAGTATGCAGAGGATTTTGATAAGGTACTCACGAAGAATATCTTGTGTGAAGGCACCTCTTCACACAAGACAGCATTATTTTCGCATTGTGCAAAATATAATCAAAATTCGGAAGTATTAATTTCTGATAGGGATAATAATTAATTGCGTCGTTATATGCTAGAGATGCTAGAGATAATTAACGTTCCTACAGATAGAAGAATTAACTGTAAGACCGACACTGACAGCGTGGCACAGAGCTATGGATACGAACTTTTCCTATGTATGTGTTTGTTTTTTTCTATACGACTTCAAATGTCGAAATAAATAAAATATATGCGCTACCTTCTGAAATTTTGAAGCTGGTGAGAAAAAAAGTTCACTAAACTCCAAATTTACATTATAGTTTTAGCCGTTTTGATGGCATCGTCGTCAAATATATCACTATGTAACACATTGTTATTTATTGTTTATTTATTTGAATCTTTTTAGAGACTATTTTATGGTTAAAAAAGTTTTCTTTTCAAAATTTTATTTTCATACCAGTCATGCAAGAAGCAACAACACCACCTTAAAGTTAAAAATTCTCCAGTATAATAAATTAAACTTATGCAATTATAATTTTTGAGTTTTCTATAGAAAATATGCACAATTAAATATGACTTTATTAATAAATAAATTTCCTCAGTACACAACATTTATTTACTCTCCGACAGTTTAAATATGTACGAAAAAAAAATGGAAATAATTATCCAAACAATGATAAACTTTAATGGAAATTTAAATTTTTGAAAAATAAAAATTATTTCTTTAAAATGATTCTTTTAACTTCTTTCTTGTAAGCCTACAAATATTGTGTAAGAGAAGAATTTCTTTCGTGCTACAAAACTGAAATCCATGTATCAAGTGGAGTGGACTTTTTATTAAAACATAGAGTGGAAATTGTCCGAAAACCGCATAGGAGCAAATTAAATTGAAAATGTAAATAACTGGCTGACAGAACCCGGCAAACGTTGTTTTGCACCACATCGAAAAATAATTTTTTTTATAACACAACACCCCATCCCGATGTAGCATTTAGAGATGACGCTTGCTTTTTCCAATCTTGATTATATGAGTTACGTGTGTTATTTGTAAGATTTTCTATACAAAATTGTATTATCATAAATACTATAATTTCTTAGATGTATTACAATTAATATTTACATTCTATGGGAAGTTCCAACCCAGTGTCAACTTTTGGGCCAAAAAATTCAAATAAAATATTTCCATATGCGAAGATGATACTGTGGTAAAATTTCAAAACCATTGATTCTGCTTTTTTTCATTGAAGTATTGAACTACCAAAGATAGTTTGTATTGAAATAACTCATCTGTCAAATGGCTTCTTTGCTTTTATGATATACATACATACATACATATTTCAGACATTTTAAAATCGCTTTCAATGCCTGAGTAGATGTGAACTAATAGCTAATAGCATGTCATCATAATGGAGGATAGGTAACATTATCAGATAATTTTTGGTACAATAATTCCTCCACGGCCACCACTAGCCACCGATTTGTTATGAACAATGAACAAAACATTTGTCGCACATGAACTCGACTTGTGTAGTTCGCTCTAGCTTGTTGTTTATTCTTGTTTGTTAGAACATTTGTTTGAAAGAACATGTTCGTCAATAAATTTTTGTTTGACGCCTTCACTCTCATTAACCCAAGGCCCTAGTGAAGACCATAAGGAAGAAAATTAAAATAGACAACGAAATTCATATACGAAAAAAAATCAACCAAGAGGATGTACTCGTGCACTTTGGCTAAACCAAAAATTGTGGCTTATCAGAACACGAAGATCATTCACGTATTCGGTGCATAGAAGAACAATGCGAACAATTTTGCATTTATCTTGCTCAAATCGATGGCTCGTGAAGGCACAGTGTTAAAAGAAAGTTGTTTTTCTGAACTTTCCGAGAAATTGTTTCTTTCCTTGGTAGAACAGGTGTTCAAAATAATGTGTTCAATTTAGATGAAAAACGTATGATATAAACATCGGCACATATGGCAGGTCAGGTGTTCACTTCAGACTACATGATCATGATCAACGAAAGTTTGATGATCTATGCCAAGTTTACAAAACAACCAAATTTCTATTTCATACTCTCAATTCGATAAATTAAAACTATTTAATGTTTTTTAGGATCAAAAATATTAAATTAATTTTTCGAGATATTCTCCAAAATAACTATTCAACCTTTTATTGTTTATTGTTGGCTTAGCTGAGTATATGCCTGCATTTCATTGGCGCTAACCAAATCATCACTACTCTTCAGCCAAATCATGTTTGAATGCGAACATGCATATGTGTGACTATATATGTATGTTCCAGATGCATTCTGAGAAATATGGGGTGCTGAAGTATCAAATTTTTGGCCAACATTTTCATCTTCTTTCTTTCTGTTGTTGGCTGAAGTAGTTGCGTGTTGACTACAAAGCAAAATATGATTGAAAACGTGGGTTCGTTAACATCATGGATTTTTCTGATGTCTATTATTAGTGTGGCATTGTGTTAGTTGTTGTTGGACTGTGTAAGTGATGAAGTAATTGCACTGGTCACTGAACACTACCGGCAGCAATTGATACTCTTCTATGCTAATGTGCATCACAGCGTCCTCCTTCGTCGGTAATGTTAGCAGAATCGTCGGCGAAGTAAAACAACTAATAATATGGCTACAACATATACAGCTTAAGAGAGTTAATGCGTCTACTTAACATCAGAGGAGCTGCGAATTGTTATAAAAACACGCAATAGCAGAGTTGCATCTTCATCTTCACCAGCTGTCCCCTCTCTTTCACTAGCCCTTTCGCAAAAGAAATAATACTTTAAGTAGTAAGCATCAATTGGTTGAATGCTATTTCTCTTAAAGGAAAAAAAATCAGTCGCACTAGCCCTTTAAATATATTCGATTTATTCTCAATATATTATCATACTGTTGCATCATGTCAAGTCTTTTTTTCTCCCTTAACCAATAGTAATTAATTAAAACAAATATATGTATATAAAAATATGTTGACTTCATGGACTCTTATAAACAATTAACGTTCGCCGTGTAAATAAACTGCAAAAGCCAAAAAATATAAATAGGGAATATAAAAGAATCGACATGAATTTTCAATGAGTTTTATGGTATTTAAATGTACATAAATTAAGGTAAAATGTTGGACTGACTTTACACGCATTAATAATATCTTATTGTACAGAGAAGTTAATGAGATCGTTGTCGCCAACATCAACGTTGTGTTGCAAGAATATACTCGCGTATGTGTGTCGAGTATGTGAGCGAGTGCAGGTATTTAACTCTGTTTATCATATAAACATAATAGGAATAATGTAAATTTTAAAGCACTTATCCTTCACATATGTACAAGCATGCATATGGACATACGCACATACATATGTATGTTTATTAAAACATATACACGGGGAAAATTTGGAAAGTACGGTTGCGCGAAGTATATTATTTATATTAAAATGATTGCTGCCACCGAACAAATACAACCAATGAAAAAATCACGTTGGTTCTCAAGGAACGACAAAGTTCTAATACTCCGTTTTTACTGCTTCCTAAGAAGTGAAGTTTAAAAAAGTTTGATTAAAAATTTGCATTACTCCCAGCAATCTGTGTGTGACACTCAATTTGAAAATACTTTCTTTTATAAAAAAATCTACACGAAACTTTATTTTTCTTTTAATCAATTAGTTACAAAAATACTTTCATATACAAATAAAGAAAATGCAATGACTGGCAAATTTGTACCCCTTCCAGATGTAAAGACAAATACTAATTTAAAATAAAATTATTTTCTTAAAAAAAATTACAGTTTACTTTTCTCAATATAATTGATGAATAGGAAGAGAACATCTTGCAATGATAAGCCTATTGTTAAATCAATGGATATGATCCGTATTTGCACTACTTCCGCATCCTACTCTCAGCATTTTCATTACTTTTCTGGAAGCTGTTTTTACTCGGCACTTGCTGATGTTTTATATTTTTTGTATATACTATAAAAGACTGTAAGTTTAAATAGTCTTAAAATCGGAATATTAAAATCAGCTTTTACTGATGAGCTTTGGATTTTTCTCCAAGTGTATGCGGCTGTTAATGTATGTGTATAAAACAATAATAATTTATATCCTCTTGGTGGGATTGCTAATTACCGCAAAGAACATTCATCTGGCATTTAAATGAAATACAATAACAATTTTGTTGCAATAATAACAAAAACAACAAAAACCTTGTCAGGTCAGCAAAAATATTAAAAAAATTCAGTTGTGAATATTGATGCTGATGATAATAAACAGACTATCAAGGATAAAATTTTATAATAAGCTTATCATAATTTTATCAGTGTTAATACATTTGTTAACGTTTCTTCTTTTTTTTCTTAATTCATTCAGAATTATGAGTTAAAAGATTTTACAAAAAATCTTTTTGAAATGATTCCATATTTCACCCTCAATAATATAAAATTCATAACATCACGTTTGAAAAAAGAATTAATGAAATTTTAATTATTTAAGCTTTAATTTTATACTAGTGTTTGACGTTGTTAATTGTAATGATTGTTTTATAAAATTAACTGTCATCATCTGTTTTGAAAAAAAATAAATGCCTTTTGATCTTTTAAAAATGTTCATTTTAACATCCACTTCTTTTTAACACAAATATTGTTAAATAATTTTTTTCTAATTATGTTTTTATTCTGCCAATGACAACAACAAACCACCTAATAAAACATTTAATTTTAATAGAGATTGTTCTTAAGACCCCCACCTTTTTTAATTTTGCAACTTAAATGTTGTCACGTTTATAGAGGGTGTTTTTTTTATGAAGTAACAACCATGAATTTGCCTCTATTTTCAAAGTTAATTTTGTGGTAATGATACTAATACTTGAGTAATACATCGTCGAATCATTGTTTGCTTTCAACTGATCAATTATGACTTTAACAAACATCCAGAAGAACTAATCTGAAAAAGTCGTCCTTGTGCATAATAGGCCCAATAAAGAATACCAAACGGTACATTTGTTTTTTCCATAAAAACAACACATGGAAACTGCACATGTGCGCACCCTTGCATTCTCGTGCACTTCCAATATCCCATCGGCCAACACCGTATTGTGAATTTTTCAAGCGGTTCTTAGCGTCTATAGCGTTCTGACTTTGTACTGTATGCTGAACAAAGTTGTATGTACTAAAGTATATTATTAATGAGGCTACTAAAGGTGCCAACAGACGACATGTTTTTACATGTGATTTTTAAACTTTCGATTCGTATGTTTTTCTTTATGTCTGTCAATATTGGTTAATTTACATAAGGTTTATAATTTTTGGTCACAAACGTACATGTAGTATCACACTGACATCGGTCATGTTAATTGAGAACAGCTGATTACAAAAATATCTACGTCGTTTGTTTGATAAATGGCTTGCAGCCGTCGAAATATTTTTATTTCCGTCGCTGAGGTACTGGCGACGCAAATGTGTTTTTTTAATTTTTTCTTTTTTAAATAAGACGTTGAAGTTGTATCTAAAAATCTACTCATCACGACAACGTTCAATTAAAAAAAATATATAGTTTATTTGTCTTGCAAAATACTCATTCAGACGGCTAATGATAGTGCACATAATCAAGCGCCGACGAATTTGTTCGCATGGCATAGACATTTGGAGCTGTATGTTTAACATAAGAAAATAGAGGACGCTCTATTTCAAATAATGTCATGTCTTTTGTCATGTTTTTTGCACAAGCAATGTTTTAAAAGTAACACACGACATGTTTCCGTTTACGTATGTAAATTTTGCACATACAATGTGAAAAACATGTCGTCTGTTGGCACCTTAAAGGAATAGACAACCAATATATTTTTCAAAGAACAGTCTCCCCCTGAGACGCTCACAGACGACTCTTCAACGTGAAGGCTGAGGGATCTCTTATAAGGAGTTAAACAAAATCAATTAGAATTTATTTAGATAGAGGAATAGCAACATATAATAACAAATGTGTTCATCAAGTGGAAAGATCTTATGGAAATGTGTATGTGAATAACAATAATAAGTAACGATCTGATTTAAAGACCGCCGCTGCCCCACCAAAAGGATTTTTTATGCCACAGATCTTTAAGTTACGTGACATTTCTAATGAAAGTGTCAGAATGGAAAGCACAACATTAACAAGGGTGAAATAACATTTTTACTCCTCCGCAAAATACAGATTAATCGAAAATGATCAGACGTAAAACTGATAATTAGTCGTGGGTGATTTCCAATGAATTTTCCTGTCGAACTTCAATTCACACTGTATCTTTACCCTGTCTTCAGAGGATTTTATAATTATCTGTTTTGGAGTGAATCCCATTAGTGACTCAATGGACAAATCTTATTATGGCGGTAGTAAAGTTCTTATAACATTTCACTTTTCATGCATTGTATTGCTGCTATAGGATTGAAAGAAAGAAATAACAAATACTAGACAGAACCAAATATATTTAGCTGAACTCTCCGGATCTGGTAGATTTTCCTGAGTGTCATACGGTCATAGCGGACAACATAAAATTAATGAGAGTTTCTTGATGGCCGCAATCTGTAGCCAACTAAGCCATCATAAAATTACGCCCTGCGTGATTTGGGGTCACACTTATCATAACTCATTACCGCCCGGATCACACTAGTCGCTCTCTCTGTCTATCTCTCTCTGTTTCTTTCTGTTATGTACTCCCAAATATATTAAATTTTCAAAATAAGGGATATTGTCGTTATAGTTCCGGTATCCAGTTTTCTTCGCACAGGTATTAAACATGTAAATAATATTATTACAAAGGAAAATATGTGTAAAGAATTTTATAAGCCCACTCCTGCTTCATTGTGAATTTCAACATTTTGAACTTACAACGACCACATACTTAGTTGTTCCTTGCGCAAACATAAACTTCCACTAAATCTTACGTACAAATAGACACAGTTCAAACTTAAAAACACTATTTTATACTAATTTCTTTTATGTTAACTTAATCGTCTGCTCATAATAATGCTAGAGGGCACATTTGCCACAAATTATGACATCATATACTTTTCGTATTGCAATTCATACTGTCATGGCCATTATTAATGCCAACTCATAACGTGAACTTTAATAGATCTCTTCCAAATTACATATAATCATCATTAATTTAATATATCGATGAGATAAAAAACTAATCATATAATGATGTATTTCAAATCATCAATTTAATTTGTCAAATTTTGCTTTTGTGTTTGACCGACAACAATGTTTTCAACACCTTGACATTTAAATATCCATCATTTACAAATATTCATGCAAATATATAATTAATATAAGAAACGAAAACATAATTAAGTTAATATACTAAGTAAGTAGTTATTATTAATGGTAAATGTTATTTATATGTATAAATAAAAAAGATTCGGTAATATAAACTGAATGCATATGTGAACGTCTGAAATTCACTATTTCTATATGGAGAAAACGTGCTCGAATATTTTTTCCGGTAACAGTTTCAAGAATTTATATAATTACAGGATAATTTTTCCTTTTGCGCTTTTAACAAAATTATATCATTTTAAAGCTAATTCGCTGCAGATGTGCTCAAATCATATTTTATTAAAATAGGTTCAGTATTTTGGGAGATATAAGCATTGAATTTTGCTAATAATACATCTACATGTATCAAAAAACTAAGAAAGAACTTTTTTCCGGCGATTTTTGATTTTTTCTATCGAAAATCTAAATTTTTTTTTGGCGATTTTCGATTGTAATTTTGGAAATGGAGCTAAAAAAATATGGCAAAACGCTGTTAAAATAAATACTTCCAAGGAACTTCTTTTTGCGTGAACTACAGAAAACGCTGATTTTCTAGTCTGACTTGTCCTAATTTTTTAATATTAAAATTTATTATTTTGAGATATTTTCCCCCAACTAATCTTTTAAACAATTATAGTTTACAAAATGAATATTTTAGTTTCTAATTTCGTTATCGCTCTTCTTTAAATCCGCTTTCATTCCGAAAAGGAAGCTGAAAGCGAACTTGAATTCTCCCAAAACTATTATTTAAATTACACTGGCCGAAATATTAAAAAAGTCGTTACACCAGTTGTGTTTACAGAATTTTATTACAAAGAATTTTAAAAAATACCAAATTTTTTCCCCAGTTGTCAATATCAGGAAAAAATCCTATCCACAACTCCCAGATAGAGGCACTTCAGAGAATTTATTTTAAATAACATTCAAATTTATTTCGAGATTATTCAGTTTTTAAAGCTTCTAATTTAGACTAAAGCTTTGTTGAATTGTCATATATTTATTACAACAAAAAAAAAAACTATAAAAATTTAGTCGCCCTAAACTTTTAAATAAAATTACGATATTTCGCAATTTGGACGGTAGAGGTCAAGAAGTTATTGCCAGGCTAAAATCTTGGACCGACTACATTCATACAAGCACCCTAAACAGTTGGGTTTAAAAAGTGGAAATGTATAAAAGGACTATAAAGGAAAGAATGAAGCCAATTATTTACATACGTTGAGTAAACTCAAAGCCAACTTTGAACATACTGTAGAGGAGGAATTACAATCCCTTAATTTTACTTGATTGTTTCTTAGGCAGCCACGTAAAGCAAGCAACCAGCAAAATTTTTGAATTTGAAAATAAAAGTACTAGTATTTGTTTATAAATGTTGTCAAAGATACGTTCTTTCTATTAATTTTTTAATGTTGCCTCCACAACAAAAATTAAACACGTGTGTCCATATTGAACATCTGATTAAAAAGAATTTAATGCTCTGTAGAAAAAGCTGTTGCATATTTTGCGTGTGTTTATTGCAAAAAAATCTCTTGCTGCTGCCACGTTTGCTTTCAACCACATCAAGAAAAAAATTATTTAAAAAAATAAGTTTATACAGCAAAAGCCATTCCCGCATTGTGATATTTACTTACATTCAGGTGTAATTATGCAGTTAATTTAACCACATTTAAAGCAATTTTTTTCTTCAGGCACAAAGATTAAAATCGATTTCATTTTATTTTTAAAACGTTTTATTAAATTACCAGCAAATAAATAGCAAAAACTTATACTAACAATATAATGCAAAGATTTTGACAAAATAAAAGAGACTAAAATGGATTTAACGTTTACTGATTATTCCAACTCATTAAACAGAATTTTGAAGATTTGATCTTTAAACAAATTAAAAAAAAATATCAACAACTGCAGCTCGTCAACAAACTAAGAACAACTTTAGGTTTTAATCTCTTATATGCAGGCGCGCCGCCGCGGGGAGGTGGTAATACATAAGAGTACCCAAACGACATAGAATATTTGTTGTTTATTTTTCCAGTAATAGAAAACAAACAAATGCCAATTATATGCATATTGTATTGTATATTGTTACACCTCAACTTAAGGCTGACAAGAGCGACAGAAAATGTATGAAGATCTTTTAACTTAATGGACTCCAATGATTTTTATTTTTTAAATCTAAAGGGTCTTTCATTATGCGCTTTCTGTCAGGATGAATTTGGCTGAGGACATGGGCTACCATGGTTTGTGGATTATTCATCTCGGTGGACAGTTTACAGCACCTCCATGTGAGATAACCCTTCAGAATGTCCAATATGATATGAGCTGTGTGGCATGCAGCGCTGTCCTGTTAAAACAGCATATCCTCGGTGCTCATGTCATCTAATTCAGGCCAAGAGAAGTTCGTAATCATCTATAGCGCTCGCCGTCGACGGTGATAGATAGTCTGGCATACATTGTTCTCAAAGAAATTTGGATGACGTTTTCGGGACGCATTGTACGCTCTTGGATCTCATGTAGATTGATATCTTTCCAAATTCGGCAAATGCTGTTTGTCGACGTACCTATTTATCCAGAAATGGACCTCATCGATGAAGATGATTTTTTGATCAAAATTAGGAAACATTTTCAACCGAAGTAGGGACTATTCAACGCACATACGTCGTTGTCTATCGTCAGCTCATGGGTCAATTGAGTTTTGTACGGGTACAGGCCCCAAGTTACGATGCAAACTTCTCCAAGTAGTGAAATGCGAAAGACGAGTTCTTATCAGCGATGCGAATTATACTGCCTCAAATTTTCCTGCACATTCTTATGGACAGACCAATTTTGATAAAAATAATTTTATCATTTTCATGTTGTTGAACACTGTTATATCTGTCCATGATAATTTGGAAAAACGGACTGAATAAATGACAACAAATTATACAGGTGTAGCTTCAACAATATGTCCGCTATCAACTGTCAAAGTTTGGAAGTCCCTATTAAATAGATGCTTTATTTCTTTTTATATAAATATATGTATTTATATACATTTTCATTTATAAGTGAGCTCCCTCCCCTGAAGAAGCTTAAGGACAGCGCGTCTGTTTATATGAATTTTTTTTACTAAAATGTCAACTGTTTAACCCATGTGTGTCAAATGTTTACTTTGCTGCCCATTTTAATTAATATCAAAACTAATTTATTTGCTTTTATAATTAATTTGTTCATTAATTATCATTTTTGCCACTTTAAGTCAACGATTTGAAATGTCTATTAATTTACGTTCATTCTGCTTTATATTTCTTAATTTTTTTTTAACATTAAATGTGATTTTTATCAAAAAGTTTGCATTGTTAACTGACATACAAAATATGAAATGGCCATAATTATATATTAGCTTATGGCTGTAATGTATTGGTGGCCTTGTATGCTTTTCATGCTGGAAATAATTAAATCGTAAATTGTAAAAAATTTCAAATTAATTTCCAAAATATTTAATTTACAACAACAATAAAAAAGCAGACTTTAAACTCTACCGCTCGTGCCGTGCGTAACTGGAGACAAAGCAAAATGCTAAATTTATTTTTAATGTGTTGGTAATATCTAAATCAGGTTAAACACCTGCAAATATTTTCAAACATTCTAATCTTTTGCTCTTCGATTTGTTTACATTTTGTTTTTTTTTTACACTTGATTTTAAGATTTTCAATTGCTGTTAAATCGGCCCAAATGGAAAACCATTTTTCATTTCAAAGTTCAAATTAGTTTTTTATGTCTTAAACCAGGATCCCACGATCGGCGCAAGTGGCATTATGTATAACGATTTTTATCGTGTTTAGTGGCCACACAAATTTTAACAAATTTTTATGGGTCGATATTGATGAAAATAGAGTGTACATTACATCGTACAACAAACTGAATTTCAAAATTATTAAGTCTCCTTTTAAACAATAATATTTAAGATTGTAACGTAAAGTTTTAAACATAGTGATGATAGATAATTATAACGATCGTATTCAACAATAAAAACTTGCGACAGGCTTGCTGCAAAATTGCAGCCAAAAAATAATTATTATATGAAGATTTTAAATCTATTTTAATTTTACGTATTGGAAATGTAAACTTTTATCTCTATTAATACAACAGTTAGAGAATAATGTTGCACCTCAATTTAAAGCAAAATTTATTATCTATTAGCGGAAGTTTATTAATTTAAAATCCATAAGAAGAGCTATAGAAAAAATATAAATATATAATATTTTTATAGTTATACGCATGCAATCAAAACAAAAAAAAATTAAATTAAAATACTCTCTTCATTCGAATAAAAAATATCACGCGAATTCTTTTTTACATATAACACTTTTGTTTTTTTTTATTTCATTAAAAAATTTACTATCATGATATAAAATCATAAATGATTTTATTTAAAAATATTTTTTAGGTATATTTGACTACTGGAATGAAATTGTAATCCTTTTCGTACATTCTAAACCATAAAAATTAAATTTCATAAATTATAAAATAATTAAAGTACTGTTTTGAATACAATTTCTTAACAAACGCTTTTTATTTTTAACTAATTTGTGCTTTTAAGCTACAGTAAAATATTCCCTCTTATTATGATTGTCGCATCGACGTCACATTAAGTCGACAGTAAAAAAATACAATAATTAACTACTATTGATGGCCAATTGTAATTTTATAAGCCAAAGTAGTAATAATATCCTTTTAATAATATTTAATAGTTCTCTATAACAATTGCCTATATAATTGATGTCGACTTGATGTGACGTCGACGTCGACAATCATAATAAGGGCAATTGTTTTGATTGAGGACGATAAGGCACATATTACGATACTCGTAGGTGAAACATCAATAGTTTCTAACAGGTGGCGCAAAAGTGATGTTATAATATAAACATTTTGCCATTTTGTCATAAATGAAAAAAAGAGCTTTCTGTTTTCACAAAAAAGTTAATTCATGCATCGCTCTATGAATTATTGACAACTAATTCTCTGTATATCTATGTCTTTATATATCTATATCATAAATGACGTTAGTTTTGCGCCACTCTGTGATATAATGTACGTAGTTTACATTACATTCTTTTTCTTTTTTGGCTTATAATAAATAGAAGAATTTGATGATGGTTAGTACATTTTACCAACTTGCGTAAAAGACACGATATTTTTTGATTGCGATATGTTGCATATTTTCGTTGCTATATTAAGTCCAACAGGGGAGCGCACAACAAGCCTTCAGGGAGCGCACAACAAGCCTTCACTGGCTTAGGTGTATGTCGTAATGACATGGGCTGTCATACCCCTCCAATCATCCTAACCTAACCTAAGTCCAACATGTCTAACAGAAACATGTTGGTAAGATTAGGTTTTAATACATGAGTATACATATACGATTAGCTAAATCTTAAAGTTTACCTTTATCCGACCATATACAGCTTTAGGTTAAAACTCTGATTTTTAATAATTCCGTAAATATGCTTCAATTTTAACAAAATTAAATTTCTAAATTGAAAACACTCCAAACAAAACCAAATTGCCAACGGGTCTATAAAAGTTTGCAAAATCTAGATCTCCGGGTCTCCTAAAAATAGAAACAAAACCTAAAAATATCGGCAACATTTTAAATATTATCAGTGGAGAAAAAATCTTACATTACGCATACGTTACCAAACAATTTGGCATATAGGTACTTATGTATGTAAATGTTTGTTGTGGTTGCATATTTTACCTTTATTTGTAGCAAATGACATTTTGCTGTCATTGGTTGCAGTTAAAAATATTACCACCGAGTTACATTTCTTATGGTGCAATATACTCTATTTAGCGATTTTTCTTTTTAATTGACGATTTTGATGTGGCAAGATAGTAAATTGACTTTAAAAGTGTTACGTTATAAACCCAAGGCGAAGCGTGCTAAAAGTCATGAGACAGGAGGACGCTTTACCGAACGAAAGTGAGTGATTGCTTTTCATTCGCCCAAGTTTTCTTTCGACATCGTGGTACAGGCTGTAAAATAAAAGCGACACTTTTAAGGAAATAATGTCAAGAGAAAAGCCTAAATTTTTTATCACGCACGAATAAAATTTATGACTAAAAATTTATTTCTATATAAAATCTAATAATAAAAAAACAATTCGAAATAACCACTAAAAGCTTTGAATGTACTAGTATGATTTATAGCGATGAATTAACTTTTTAAAATGACAAACCAGCAATTGTATTATTGCGCTCTAAAGTACGAGTAAATTTTAACAATCATAAACCACATTTTAAAGATTGCAACATTGTTTATAACCATCACTTGTAAAGTATTTGCATAAACACAGACTAAGAGACATACAAAGTCACTGAAGTACACCTTTTACATGTGCAGACATTCACAATTTGGGGATGCGATGAGCGGCCTTATTTTCACCCAGTTGCAGTACAAAATAAACAGCCTTATTGGAGTTGGCGATTTTCGAGTGCAAAAAAACTTTTTTATTAAAAAGAACATACAATGAGATCCACAATTTGTAATCCGAAAGTATTGAATGTTCTTAACTTTTCCAAATGATTTTGAGATAGGATTCTCATTGCAAGATAATCTCTTTTTGGATCCCATTCATTTGGATTTGAAGTCATGTTGAAAATGTTGTGAAAAAACAATTTTTTCCAAGTACTTCGAATGTTATATGTCCCACTGTATATTATACATTTATCTTTTGTTCACATAATTTATCCTTTTTATTGATATTTTTAATGACTGGTCTTCAACTCCAACTTGGGCATATAAAACAGTAATGGCACTAAGCTAATATGTATATAGAGTAGCTGTGAGGGTAAATCTTAGGAGGGACTCGGTACAAAAGAGTTTCCTAAGAAGTCATGAAAATTCAGAAATTTTAAGCTCTTTTCCATACGATTTCTACATAGACTTGTCATTATAAAGTTCTTTTGTTTAATGTCCTTAACTCAATTATGAGCTATACATATATGAAAATATACTACATTCTTTCGTTGCGCAAACACTTAATTGACAAACTGTGTGCAAATATATACATACATACATGTAACGTTATGTTGTATAAACTAATGGCTTTCCGAAATAGTGTGATCATTTGGAATTACTTTTTAATCAGCATAAGTTAATTTTAAGTAATAATAATATGATTACAGGAACTCTGGGAAGGAAATTCGCATATTATTTTTCTTATCAAAACGAATTGATTAATATATATATATCTGACAATCCTTCATCAGGCAACCATTCTTCTACAAAAAATATCACTCAGCATACAAAAAATTATTTTCTTAATTGAGAATTTTGCATGAACTGCAACAAATCAATTTATTGAACTATTAAGATAAATTGCAAATTATATAATTGAATTTATGTGATTTGAAAAGTAAATTGTTTACAGTTTAGCTGGTACCAGTACCAACCTGCATATCGCATCTCTGGTACATTCACAAACATAGAAATAATTATATATCAGTGCATGTGCAAGATGTGTATGTGTGCGACAGAGCATTCAATTGCGGATGCGCAACATTTACGTATCCGCTTAAATACACAATGTTCGCCGTTTAATGTTCATTTCAAACGTATTAATCGCATGTCTGTCTGAGAGTAGTACATTATTCTATTGAATGCCAGTTTGGAAAAACTAAGACCCAAGTAAAGGTTTCTTTTACAAGTTTTATTTGTTTTTCTTTTTCACAGCGTAGATTTTTTTAACAAGATCTTCAAACATTAATCGTGCAGTGGGAAAAAATTATAGTCTATTAAAAAAAATAAAAGTAATAATTCTGAATTAATATCTAACGAATATGTATGTGTGTGTTCGGTGGATGTTTTTTTAATTCAATTTATTTTTTTTAATGGATTTGATAAAAGAACGAGCTGTCATGAGTCACAAACGTGTGTATTTTTTGTACGTGAATTAGAAAAAATATACAAGGAATAATTTGTCTAGACTTTTTGTTCAGCAATTTCATGGGAAATCGAAATAAATTGGCTGTAATATTTTTTTAAAATGAAATGAAACTTTTTCATTATTATTCTTCTTTGGCCTCGAAATTAAAATTGTATTTTTTCCTATTTGTAAATAAATAGAAATTGTTCAAAATAGAATTGAGCAAAATAGTTGTTATTTTTTGATGAGGTGGTAAAATGTCAAAGATATAAATTACCGGCAAATAAAATAAGTTACCAATATTTTATTATTAAACTAGATTTCTCGCATCCGTGTGATTTTTTTGTGAATTTTTTACCAATTTCAAATAAGCTTTAAGGCCCATTAACTAGGTACAGGCAGTTTCACAACAATATAAAAATAAAAAACAATGTTCTCCATTTCCTTAAATTTTTATTTATCTTCACTCAGAATATCCAATCTCAGAAATTCAATTTGATAGTTCCACTTATAGTTTCTGATAGTGACTAGTCCACTTTATGATATGTATGCAGTGGCTTTGCGTGCCACCTACCCTTTTGGCCACTATGGCCAAAATCCTTCATAGAAACCATGTACATATGTATGTATAAAGTTGAGATTACAGGACTTATTGGCAATCTCAGTAATTCAATTTGATGGTTCCACTTATAGTTTCTAATAGTGACTAGTCCACTTTATATTTGGTATATAGTGGCATTGCATGCCACCTACCCGTTTGGCCACTATGGCCAAAATCCTCCAGAGAAACTATGTGTGTTTAAAGTTGGATTTTCAAAGCTGTATAGGGGTTCATATAAATAACATAAAACACGTTTTTTAATAAATTTTGTTCAAAAATGTGGTTTTTATTCAACTTTGTGCATTAATCAAATTTTTT
Source organism: Germaria angustata (assembly GCA_963681545.1). Lineage (NCBI taxonomy): Eukaryota > Metazoa > Arthropoda > Insecta > Diptera > Tachinidae > Germaria > Germaria angustata. The sequence continues at coordinate 63,660,980 of OY812998.1, read as the reverse complement.
AATGTTTAACAGAGCCATGTTAGCGTAATAACATCACTCTGTTAAACGCAAAGGTTGCTGTCTCGGGTTACAAATTTTAAAATTTATCTTCACACCCATGTTGAAACTATGGTGTGTGGTTGTATAGCGGCTGGTGGTATAGCTTAGCTTAGCCTAAGGTCTCGATGATGTCTGGATGGAATAATTGTAATATTTTAAAGAAGAATTTTAATCTAAGTGTGGAAAGACTTGAACTATTTCTTATATTTCTTATCCCTGAATTTGAAACTTCTGGAGGTACATATATTAATATCATGGGTATGTCCCCTTAGGTCAATTTTTTTTTTATTTTGCTTCTCCCTTTTTAATTAAAGGCCTTAATGCATTTTGAATTTCTTTTTTTTTTAAATGCAAAATTATTTTTCTATTGCCTTTTTTATTTTTCTTCTCTTATTGTCAACAATCATTTTGTAACTGAGTTTTCAGTTTATACATACAAAGGTGTAGCATATGCATATTCATATATATTCATATACATATATTTGCACGATATTGTGAATGGGGCTAATGTATTCAAATGAATTATTTATTACTATTATTATTTTGAGTTCTCATAAAAGAAGGGTTTAAAAAATACTACTTAAAAACTTCAGGTATGTAAATAAAAACTTCATTTTCAAAATCTATTAAAAATAGATCTACACATAAACATCACATAATAGTGATGGCATGCGTGGAATGTTGGGAAGACATTTAGTTTTTTTCTTCGATTGGAGCAGTACTCAGTGGATGACCCATATTTATCTAGTGCATTGTGCTGGAACTAGGAAAATAGGATATGATATGGAGAGTAGGGTTTGTGAACATTCGATTAGAACCTCTCTACGTTGGGTATGCTAGAAAAGACATCTGTAGAGAGCTCGTTCTACTTACTAGCCGCTCGACCAAAGAACGAATTGTTTCTGTAATGCGTAGTGTGATTCGCTGATAAAGCGACCACAAATGGATGCCCTCTTAATGAAGAACGTGTTGTTCGCAAATAAGAGCGGGTCTCGGGAATATATTCCCCTTCTTCATTAGAGCACATTCTATTGTAGTAACGATAAAACAACGTAACATAGCCCATGTTGCGACGATACTCCACTGAGTTAATAGAGTTGGCTACACTATTGTCACGAATGAGTCTTTTCGTCCTCTGCTTCCTGTACTCGGTCCAATAGCTTCAAAATAGACTCTAAAGCACCGGCCCATACATGCGAGTTGTATTCCATTTTTCATCGGATGTAGGGGGTATAAATGGTAAGGATTTTAGAAATAGCGGAGTATATCTTACACCGTCTTAAAAAACCCAGGCACTTAAATGCTTCTTTAGCGATTTGAAAAATATACTCAGTCCATCGAACATCACACTGAATTTTCATGCCAAGAACATCAAGAGCTTTTGATTCTTCAATATTTATATCACTTATAATTACAGATGCAGCAGCATGTACGGTCATATGTACGTTTATGCGTAAACATACACTACTGTGTCTTTCAACCATTCATCTAGTTTATATAATAAATATGAAATGCATAATCCAGTCTCTCTTTTCTCCCATCTAAGCCAACCTAATTTTAACCCAAGAAATCAGATCTTATAAAGCAAATCTAACTTGGCCATAAGATTTAAGTCCATCATTAAATAAAAACCTTAGACGCAGTTATTTACCATAGAAATAGAAAGACTAGTATTCTGTAAAAAAAATTCAAAATTGTTTCAAATGGAATAAATCTAATAGAATAAATATAAATTGTATGATTCTAAACACCATGATTCATTAATGGGCTGAAACGTTTAGACAATATACATACTATATGTAAATGTATATAAGTATGTATATACAATTAAAAATTTTGTATTGAATTTATAAATAAAAGCGTTGTTATTCAATAACATATCACACACTTGAATATTAATTTTAAATCTACTTCAGTTAATAAATGTTTTTTTTTTTTTTTTTTTTACTTAAAAATACACGTACACACCTTAAATAATAGTCGTATATCTTTATCTTAAAAAGGAAAAGATTAAAACAAAAATTTAAATTTTTTTGGCCATTTTAAGGCAATAAAATTTTTTTGCAACTCTTGTGACTTTTTTCCTTTTAGATTTTAATTTGCTTTTATTGCTGCACACATTTTACAGTTAATAGCAAAATTAAATGCACGATGGAATTCGTTTTTTAAGGGTCTCCTTGTTCTTCGAAAAAGTTTTTTCAATAAAAACGTTTCCACTTTTTCAAACAAATTTAAGAGCCTTTTTCGACTCCAACTGAGTTGTACTCAAAATATGCATTTTAAATATGCAAGCATATGGCAAGTAATAACCAATTTTTAATTGGAAATTTCGGTCCCCAAAAAGTTACTTGTAGTCAGAAATTTCTTTATTTCTTCGAAGACGCGTACGTGCATGTTCTCATTGTACATTAATTACGTTCTCGTTTTAATCTAGAGGAACTGGCGATTTATTTGCTTTTGAATATGTTTTCCTAGATATCTCATGTTTAACAGCGCTATTTTATCCTCCTAATAGAACCATGTAATGGCAAGGGGTGTGTGTCCACGGTTGAAAATTTCTAAATTTATCTTCACGTAATTTAAAAATTGCGAAAAATGTCGGCAACAAAAATTTCATAAATTTGCTCACATTTCAAAAAAAAAAAAAAAAAATAATAATAATAATAATAATAATTATAATAATAATAATAATAAATAAGAAATAAGAAAATTTAGTAAAAATTTCACTCAAGTCAAATTCTCCAGGAAATAGCTTTTTTATTGATATTAAGTAAAACGGTTTTACCAGCAGCGATTAGATTTTTAATGAATCCCAGTAAAAACAGCTTTGGCGGCATACGACAACACCATCATTTTGAACTACGTTTAAACTATAATTTATTGTTTTTTAAACGTTTGTTCACACATGTTTAATTGCGTTGATCAATTAGCGACTTGTCATTTTCTGCTTCATATGGTTATATAAAAATGTTTAATTTTAAATAATTAATTGGGAGATTATATTTTAAAATTGCATTAAATTTCAAGTGTATGTAAAATTTTGTTAGTAACTAACAAAGTAAGAAGAAGCATATACAACAAATGTAGCCGTTATATAAGATTTTCTTGAAGCCGATTTTATATTTCCTGTATAATTTTAATGAGAAATTACAGAAAATTTAAAATGGAAAAACATTGCTGATATTAGGTGAAAATTGTAATCTAGTATGTAGGAAAAATATTATATATTAAATTATGACTTATTATTATGACCATTATTTATATTAGATTAAAATCATTAACATAACATTTGAATATTTTGCTTTAAAAAAAAAATTGAGTTCCCACGTCAAAACATTATTATTATTATTATAAAAAAGAAAAATTATGCAACTCGTAAGAGAATTATCGCTGTTGCCATCAACATTAAAATTTTACTCCAACCATGAATACAATGCGCTTTGGCCGGTTATGCGAAATTAAATGGTGGCAGCTTTTGTACCATTAAAATTTTACTTATTTTTATTAAAATTTTATGAAATAAAGTACAATTTTGAAATTATCATTTAACATTTGATATCAAGTGGCGCGCCTTAAATGATAAGGAAGATTTAACCATTTGCTGATCAAGTTGGCATAAAAGGCTTTAAATTGTTTTTGCACATTGTGCTTAATTTTACCCCACTGAGTGTCCACTTTGTCAATTAAGCTTTTTAATTCACGTCTGCAGGGAACGTATGCAGCTCTCTAAGTCCGTGGTTTGATTGTTGGTAAATAATACATATTTAGGATTCAGCTGGAAGTAGTTTTGTTCAGAATACAAGATTAAGACAAATTTTCACCGAATACCAGAATTTTATCTAATAACATTGGAGTGTAAAAAGATTATTTAAAGCGAAACAATTTTCGCTTGTATAAATTAATTTAAGAGAGCTGGTTTATTAAAACTCTGAACTCTTGCTGTCATTCAGTTCGTAGATGGTTTTACCATTGATCATTGATAACGGGATCATTCATAAGCATTCTCAAATTAAAAGTCACTGTTAATTACGAGTTAACTAATTCTCTACAGAATTAAGATTCCTTAATGATCATTTCACTCACAATTTCGATTTAGGTAAAACTCATTATCATTACAATTTTAATTCACCTTTATTGCGCTTGTTAATAACTGTAGTAATATTTCTTACACGTTTAACTTAGTTTTTTTATAATGCACATGTTCAATTTTACAGTAATACAAATTTAAAATTCAGAATTATTCAAAATTCTTTATAACAAATTATAATTTGTTCTTAGCTTTAGACAGGTCACAGCTTTTATAATAATTCATCTTTTAATACAAATTCATATTTTAATAAAAATTTATGTTTATTTTAAATTCTATTTATATGGGCTCTTAAGCCAGTTCTTAGGGATTTATAAATCAAAATTTAATTCATATTTTACTTTTATATTTATATTACATTAATTTCCAATTTACAAAAATATTTAAGTCCTGAATATTAACATTAACTTCTATGAAGTGTTTAAATGCAAACTTCACTCTTGAACAAACATTGACTTCTATGAAGTATTACACGTTGATTCACTTGACGATTCCGAAGAATTACACCTACTATGTAGGCCTGTTACTAAATGATAACTAACTAATAATTATAAAATTCAAAATTTAAATAAGCCAGGAACTTCTCTTACTTCCTCTCTGCGCTCACAAAAAGAAAAACATATAATGTGATATTGATCAGTAATGCTAAATTAGTGATATTTCTAGCTGATGATAATGCGTTGCAAAACGAATATTAACTTATATGATTTTTTTTATCGTTAATGTCTATGTAATTAATAGGCAAATCGATTTTTACAAAATTTGATTTGATGCAGAGGTGCACAAACTATTTTTTATTTAAATCGGTTGGTATTTTGGGAGTTGTAAGCATTTAAAGTTGGTACTAATACATGAACACGTGTTACTCATGCACTTAAGCTGGAAAAAAACGAAAGAAAATAAAACAAGCGTGTGTTTTTGCTCAATTTCTTTTGCAAAGAAAATGTTGAACCAATAAAAAATTCTGCTTCAAATTTGGAAGGGAGTGTAAGGGAGGATGTCAATAAATTGGTTTACCTCAAAGCTTTCAGTAGGTAATGTATATATTAATTTAAAAAAAATATATAAGTATGTACATACTCTATGTTAATTGTGTTTGACATTGTTGTGCCTATGCCTGCACAAATCATGTTTTTGAAGCATTTCTAGTTCCGTTAAAATGAACTAAATGAGACCGAACAATTTAGTTCGTTATAGATGAAATTAGTTATGTTGCTTTTTCCAATATACATATATAAATGTAAGAAATATTGAACTAGTTAATATATATTTTATATCACATTGTTCAAAGATGAAAGAGAGCTGCGGTTTACTGCTTGGAATTCGGCAAAGCAGAATCTTACAGACTTCCTGAGTACTACAGTATATTCCAAGCAGAAATCTATGCAGTCAAGATGGCTGCAATATAAGGAAGTTCTGACACCTCAAAACATTAACTCGTGCTTGAATTTGTATATTGACAATTAAGCGGCAATCAAAGCAATTGCTGCTGATTGCTACAACTCAATGGTTGCATTAATATGCAAGGACGTCATAATTGCATTATGTGCCGGCAGACGGATACATACATATGTTTTGGGTCCGTGGACGTGAGGGTATTTTTGGAAATGAGATGTCGTAAGCGCTTGCCAAAAGGGGTGTTACTTTACCCACTAAAGAGGTAGTGTTAGTTCGAACATCAGCTCAGCATCTAAAGAGGATCATAGACTCTGTTTTCGGGGATTGAAGCAGAGAAAGTTTGGCGCGATACGAGCACGTCTAAGGATCATGTGGAACTCTCAGACTCGAAATCGTTTAAGTTCCTTTTATCACTGACGAAAAGTGCTGGTAGACTTCTTTTGGGGTATTCACTGGACACTGTTAGACAGCTTCGTGTAATATCAAAATGCTCGATAATACCTACAGGAGGTGTAGGGAAGAAGTTTTGAATGAGACAATAGAACACCTACTATAAATTTAAAAATTTACAAGAGAGACTCTTTTATAAGCGAAAATTCGCTGTAACCGAAGTTCTATAAAATATACATATTTGTACGAAACTGTCGGGAACATAGAAGTTGTTCATTATATCCGGTGTACGTTATAACCGAAATCCAATGTGCTTATACTATTTGAAGCCTATTTTTCAAGTCGGTTGCAATTTTTTGTAAAATTTTTTTGTTAGTATTTTGAAATTCATGCATATGTAAGTATTATGTTGTATGATGTTACATATGTATGTATGATTATATGGAACTGAGCCACAGTAGATCGTGGCGGGGCGCATCTAGTATTTATTGAAAATAATTAATAAAAACAGTCAATTTTTTTATTGAATACAGATTTTAATTAAACTCTTAACTATATATTTATTAATTTCATCGACCTTATGGTATGTAATTTATGTTTAATTTTATTCATGATGACCTAGAGCTTGAATAAAAATAAATATAAACTCTTAACTTTTATAATCATAATTTATTAAATAATTGAAAAAAAAAACTAAAAGACAGCCCTACATACATTCTTTCGTATAGATTTTCATATTAATTTGTCATTCCTTCCAAAAAAGCTTTAAAAAAGTAACAAAAACAGCGACATAATGATACGGAAATAGAGCAGATTCGAATCATTTCCAATAATTTTTAATCTAAATTTGTCATTTCAGAATATTTCAATTATTATTATTTACCGATTTGGAAGTTGTATTCAGTATGCTTCTTTTTTGCAAAGAACATAATTTTATATTACATTACGATTACTTATTTACCGCAGGAACATCTTGGAGGGGCACAAACTTGTCAATAGTTTTCTTTTCTTTATGTGAGATTTCTTGTTCGTTATGTCTCAGTATGGCCGAGGCCAGGCAGCAAGAAATTAAATCTTATGAAATACAATTCGATCGGCCAGGCAAAGATCTGCACGAGAGAGCCATTTCTAAGCGGCAAACAATAGAAATCTAAACAAATACAATCCGCAGACTTATAATTTTGAATTTTATAGAATTCTCATATAGTATGTGTTTATTTTTTATATAAGTACATGTGTTTGAATACGTTTCAAACATGAGTCAGCTAAAGTGTAGTGATGATTTGTCTAGTGCCAATGGAACGCATATATGTACTTACGTGCTGAGTCCACAAAAAACAATTTTTTTAATAAATTTATTAGGACTGAATAATATTTAATAAATATTGTTGTGGGTGCTTATATAATAATTCTCTATGCTTATATAGTAATTTCCAAAAAAATTATAAAAAACTACAAAAGTCATTAAAAACTTAAACAAAACAATACCGAGCTGGTGAAAGCAACAGTGAACAGTTGGAATATTTTGTAAAATATATTTTTGCAAACGAAAGTAATAAAAAGTCATATATTTTTCATAAAATTATGAGAAATATATTAGTTTTGCAGTTAAATTTTCATTTAATTTTTCGAACTACAAGTGAAGTGGTTAAGAAGCAATTGATTAATCTGGCTAGAGTTCGATTACCGAATTTATCCATTCAGATAAATTTTCTTTCAAATAAATTGATGATATTGTTCGACCATTTTATTTTTATAAATTAATTGAATTATTTTTTTTTAAGTTTGAGGTCTATTTTTATAAATAACAATATATTTATTTTTTCATGATTTTTCAATATTTCAACACCATGTATGTGTCTTCTTCAGGAAATCAAAAATATTTTTAATTTCCTGAAGAAGACACCCACAGGATGTTGAAATATTGAAGTCATAAAAAATAAAAAATATTGTTTTTAAAAAAACAATTAAATTAAAATTTTCTTTCAAATAATTTTTATTAAAGAAATAGTAAAAAGGAAGTTAAAAATTATTCAAAAAACATTCTTTCTTCATACAAACGCGTTTTAACTAAAAAGTAATAACAAGGAGACATGGACGTTGATGTTGGTGTGGCGACTATCGAGAACAGTATTATTCCGCTCTGCTAGTGTAATTGGCTTCTCCTTCTTCGTTATTAAAAATAATTTTAATAAACTATTATTCGGAGTTGACAAATTGAGTAATCGATGAAGACTAATTTCAAGTCTTTTTTTTTATCGATTTGATCAGATTTGTTTTTATAAAAATATATAAAAATTCTTTTGTTTGAATTCGTTGCTCATATCATTGGGATTTCTTCAAATATTTTTTTAAAGTGTAGTTGAAAATTTTACTTACCTGTTATAAATAGAAATCCAAATAAAATGAAAAACATCAATGATATTCTCGGCAACATAGTGGAATAAAATTATTTTTAAAGTTGTGGCAAATGCAACAGCAACAGCGTTGATTTAATTTAATTTGAAGGAAGTTGCAAAACCGAACACTATATTTTCTTTGTAAATTTGTTTAATAATTTTACTATACTCGTATGAACACAAATGGTTTAAAGAATTTTAGCAAATTTTTTTGAAACAAATTTTTTTGTTGCTCAAATTATGTAATTATTTCTCAAATTTAATAGACACAATGTTTTTTTTTAGTTTTTCTTTAAAACTAATGTTGTTTTCCATGTGTACTCTGCTCGAATGCAGGGGCTTTGTTTTGTGTTGTGTTTGATTCAAACAACTAATTTAATAGATTCTTTTTTCATTCATTGATTTCGCTTGCAACAATTGTATGTTTATGTTTTATATTGCTTTGTTGTTGGTTGTTGTTGTTTTTGTCGTATATTGGCTGTTTTTATATAATACTGTGTTATTGCTATTGTTGTGATTATTCACAACTTAAGGTAGGACCTGATCGAACGTTCGACATACATAGACTCATGCATCTGAAATAATAACAACAAAATGCAAAAACAATATCCAAAAAAAAATCAAGTGGTCATGTGTTGTTGTGTTTGGGGAGTCATTTTGGTTGTTGTTGCTTTTGGTTTTCTCTTTAAATTTAAGTTGGATGATGATGTAGTGCGCTGTAATCGATGTTAGTTATTATGTGCACAGTGGGTTCTATAATAAATGTTTTACAATTTTATGGTTAAAAAATCACCACATTTAATGATTTTTTTCATTCGAAATTTCAGATAAATTGAAAATTTCACATAATAAATAGAATACTTGTAAAAATTACACTTCAAGGTAGCAAACAGGCAGACAGTATAAAGCAAAATTTAAGGTATTGCTTTTAAGAGTAGCACGTAAAAATTTTTACATATTTTAAATAAACAACACTATTTTGCAAGTGTTGCAAGACCATTTACACAAGATTGTGAACTTTAATTATATACGTTACAAAGATATTGTTATTTAATTTTTTTTATTCTATACTCTTTCTCCCAGCTAATTTAAAACTTGCGCAATTAAAATTTTAAAGTAAAAAAACGCGTAAAGAAATTGTCTTAAAATTTATAAAAATTGGCAATTATTCTTTCGTCCAAACTTGTAAGTTTATATCCTGTAATTAAGGGTTCCATATTGTTGGAATCGCTTTTTTTAAGTCTGAAGAAGGTAAACATTCTTATTATTACATTTCGATGGAACTGGTGTTACACTGTTCGAGTGTGTTGTTTCAGTTGCTGTTTGCATTTAAATAAAAAGAAGTTTTTTTAATTTTTTATGTCTCTTATTGAAATTGCAAAACTTGTTTATTTGATATATAAATGAATACACAAATACGTACATTAATACAACCAATCTTTAGTTTTACTTGTATTTTGTATGACCTTTTTAATAAACTTATTAAATACTTTATAGTTTTTTTTTTATTTGAAAACAAACTTTGAAAGTGTTTTTTTCTAACAAGGTTAAAGAGTTTTAATTTAGAATTCTGAATAGACACAAAATGTTTGTTATTTTAGACTCAAAACTATTCTATATTAAATACAACACTTTATATTGAATTTTGGTATAAATTTTGGATTTCCTGCTGGTTTTTTTCTTTTTTTATTATTTCAATATCTATCAAGTTCATTCGTAAATAATACATCTGTGTAACACTGGTGCCAGTGTTTTCAAATTTTGTTTTGTTACTACTACCTCATTATTTGTTTATTTAAAGCTTTGTATTGCCGCAGTAATATTTACTAACATGAAATATAAATTTATGGAATAAAACGAAATTTTTCTATTTAATTACAAAGAAAAGGATATAAATCAACTTTAAATTAAATTACATTTTTATTCAATCTACATATATAAAAATTACGTGTATGTTCGTGATCGCTAAACTCAAAAACTACTGGACCGATTTTGACCAAATTTTATATGCATGCTCTATGGGCCGTGAGGAGTGTTTCTGTGTAGTTTGAAGTTCGTAAGACAGATGGCGCAATATTTAGTTTTTTTGTGTTTTTGCACCGTAACTCAAGAACTACTGCACCGATTTTGTATTTTGCCCGATAGAGATTAGCGCGATAAGCCTATGCTGTGTTTCGCTGAGGGCGTTGGGTCCTTAATCAGCGTGTAGGGGCGTTAATTAGCCCGATACCGGTATTGGAACAATAACTGCTATGTCGATTTAGTGCACCTTTCATTCTTCTTCGAAATATCAATCCGTCATGACTTTGCAACGAAACCAGACTTACAGTGAAAATAAAATTTTAAGGCAAAACAACGTTTGCCCGGGTCAGCTAGTAAGAAATATTTTTTTCTTAATCTCAAATCTTTTGGTGTACAATCAAATTTGTTTCAAATAGTAAAAAAAAATAGCTTCTTACGTCAAAATTTTTATTTTAATATTTAACTTTGTAATCTGTTAATAATTTCGGCAGTTAAAAAATTACACAACAATAGCGAAAGTTCGGTACAACCCCGCTGTTCGTCTACATTGAATTCTACTGCAGAAATACAAAATTACAGCAGTTAAGAACGTTTCAGATGGACTATTCATCTACCCGTCGAATTATTTTTTCCAAGTTATGCATTAAACACATTCGAGACAGCAGGCTACCGACTACAACCTGTCCAAAATAGAATACATGTGTGTATATGGAAATGATTATTTTGAAGACGGCAGGGCAGGTTGTTGTCTGTGCTGCTTTTGTCGTTGTAGTCAAATGAAACTAATTTCTATTTTTGTTGGCTACAAAACAAAAACAGTGTTGACAATATTATAAAATATGTAAAGCAAATTACCGATTTGAAATATTTTTTATTGCAAAATAAAAAAGAAAATTCCAAAATTTATATGTTATAATATATATGCATCAAGAATTTTTAAATAAATAAATAAATTTGTTTTATTGTGTTGTTTTTCTTTCTTGGCCAATTTAGATTTGATTTGCGTTAGTTCCTTGTTTTTTCAGCTAAACACATTTTTTATGACAATAAATTTCAAAAGTTATTTATTTCATATTTTCCCGACGATTCGTGAATTTTTTGTTCATTTTATCCAGGGACTCGTTTGTTTTATTAAAATATTAAAAACATCAAGATTTTACAATTTTTTATAATTTATAATAAAAGAATATAATTATTTTTTAAAAAAAGACCTAACGCTTGATTATAAAAATTATATATATTAATTTCTTTTATTGTTATATATCATATTGACGAGCCAAAAATACCAACATTGTTGAAGATTAAAAAAAATCACAGGTAATAGCCCTTTTTAACATAAAAATTAATTAGTAACATTTATTAAAGATGTAAGGAAAAGAAAACTATCCTGAACAAGAACTTTTAAAAATTAAAAGCGCTAATATGCACCACTGAAATATACATAAATGAATTGTTCCAACGGCTGTTTAGCATGTAGCTGCCGCTTTCAAAATAATTAAGTAGCTGACTACATGGTTACATTTGTAGACAACGACATTTGTAGTTGGTGTTCGTGTAGCCCGCTGTCTCCAATGTGTTTATAGCACTATTGTTTTAAAAAAATAATAGACCCAAATGAAATGTCATACAATCGAAGAGTTTTAAAAACTTTTGCGATTTTTAACAATTTTGATAGACTTGTTTGTATTAATTTTTTATAATTTACTTAATTTTAACGCTATTGAACGCTATTAGAATTTTTTATAAATGTTAGTTCAACACTTTCAAATTATAATTTCCAGTATAGGCTGTTATTTCTTTTAGAAGAAAAGGTTAATTGGCAATACCAGTCAAGAACTGTCGTGAAGCCCATGTTTATTTAATTTTATATAAAAGAATGTTTCGCGTAATTTAACAAAATGGCTCTTTTTATTCTCTGACGTAAAGGAGTACGTATGACTTTATGTTTAATATTTTACAATAAAATCGAAAAGCTTGTACACAATCCGCCACATCAAATAATCGAAAATGTTGAGACACATTCTTATGGACGCTTTTATAAACGAGTGATAAATTGTGCTTTTCTCTTTTTTTTAGTTAATGCGTTAGCTTTTGAAAAGTTGACAACACTGTTTTCATTAATATGTCACAGTTACGTTGTTCAATGCATTGAATTAGTCACATCCTTCTATAAGAAGAAGTTAATAGTGAATATATGGAATATAAAATCTGTGTCACTTTTTGAAATCAATAATTAATTAATTATTACTTCACTCGAGTTTGTTTTTATTTAATTATAATTCTGGTAAAATTCAATATGTATACATACTATACAATCAAAAATCTGTACTTACGTACGAGTACTCTGAAAAAAAAAAAAATTAAAAATGGGAATTGGCCTATTAATCTTCAAACCAAAATGTTATATGCCTAGGAATTAGTTGATTTTAGCCACAGATCGAATTTCATCATTGTGTACATATAAACTTTTAAACTTTTTATTTATTTATAATTTCGTAGTAAAAAATCTAGTTGTTGTCATTTTAGTTTCATATAAAAGCTAATTTTTCGGCGTGCACGGTGTAATGAAGAACCTCTATTCCGTGTAAAGCGGGGGATAGGTGTATATATTATAAAAAGGAATAGTGCCATCCTCAAGGCAGACCTCGTGAATGATGGTAATAGTATATTTTTAACAACACGAATAAAACATGTGCGAATACAACATGTACACACTTTATATGCAACATTTTTGTAAATGTAAGAGTTGGAGGTATTTTTAGAAATGACGTTTTCATTACTTCCAGTGCATCAAGCAATTAATATATGTATGCTTTCGTTTTCTAATGAAGTTAAGTTGACAGCACCTAAATAAAAATTTATTTGTAGAAATATAATAGATTTTTATTCTACTTTCGAATAGTAATTCTAATTTGAATATTATTTAATCACAAGGTGTTTTTATTAAACAGTTAAAAGGTTTTAATTTTATTTATATTTATATATCGATATTTCGATACTCTTTGTGTGTCACCTTTACTTTTGGAAAAAGTAATATTTTTGATTATAAAAAAATTATCTATTAATTTGAATTTACAGAATTACATAAAAACATTGTCATTCTTGAACTTATAATCCAGATTATTACTTTCACATAAAAAAAAATTGACTGTAGGCCAAATCGAATATTTTCATATGTCAGTCGATTCCCAGATTTTCCCAACAGAAAATAGCAAAAATAGATAATTTTCTGAAAATACTGAAACAGAGCTTCCCAAAATGATATTTCTTTTTTAAAATCATTAAAAAAATTTGCGATTTTGCACTACTTCCGGATCAAAATCGTTGTTTTATAATGACTTCTTTGGAAGTCGTTTTTACTGGGAATAAACTCATTGGTGTGACTGATATTCAGTAGTTAGTTCAGACATTTCCGGCCACGGTTTTAATTTATTTTATGGTAATTATACCATTTATATGAGTAACTATTTATGAAACATGGGTTTACTCCACTTACACCAGAAATGTAAAAGTTTTTGTTAAGCAGATTCGCTCTGAATTTCCCGTTTTTCGGTAACGTGTATTAAGTTGTCTTAATTGTTCGTTTGGACTAGCGAATAAATAAATTCTACATATAATATTCATGACATTAGGGTCATTCAGTAAAATGAAAACTGATGTTGCACATCGAGTTATAACTTTTATGAAATAAAGCGTATCAAGTTGAAAAGTAGATGTACGTATGTTGAAGTCAACCTAATAAAACGTATTTTTTCAATCATTGTTAAAGACTTTTTGATTTCCTCTCGCAACTTTACAATGCGCTCGTAGTCAGGGCCAAATTTGTTACATGCAAAACAGCGGAAGCAAAATTTACATCTTTTATCTCGTTCAGCTTTTGTTTTTTTTTTTAACATTTTATATCTGCCATTCGCACATCCAACAAGTCTAAAAGGTTTGTATAGATATTATTCAAAAATCTGACTGCTTAAAATATTAATATTGGGCGAATGTAATGTAGAAACACCACTTTTAATGTCTATTCAGTAAACTACTCTCGTACTACTGAAATATTTATGTTGAGCTATGGATTCACTGTGGCAACAAATGGCAACGTAATTAGCAGTAATTTTTAAAGTATTTTTTTTTAAATAAATTCAATTTGAACAAATTCAAACGAATTCGCCGAAGGACATACATAAAAATAAATAATTATATTACGAGTGTATAGTGGTAATATACTTGAACTGATCGATTTGTATATGTATGTAGGCCTTTTTAAAACGCTGCATATATATTTTAAATGCCGTGTTATATTTAGGTCATCAAATTGATTCATTTTTTTTTTTACAAAAAGAGAGTACCCCAAGAGTCGTCACGCTGTAGATTGCTTCTATTCAAACATCCAATCTTATTTATGAACTTTAATTTTTATATTTTTTTTTTCGAAAATTTGAAACCTGAAGAAAATAACTTGAGCATTTTGTTTTATTAACTTTTATTGATTGTTCATCATTATGTTTTTGTAAATCATAAATATAAAATATAAATTGTTTTATCTAGAAAAATCCTTTCAAACGCGACCATCGTTATATAATTTATTCAGGTATTCCTGTGAGGACTTTTAAACTGGTGTCGATTTTATCTTTTTACGCAAGTATTAATTTGTTTTTTATTGCTTTATTTTACTTTTCATTAATAAAGTGCGCAATTTAAAACAGCTATCAAGCCATTATTTTAATTGCAAACCAAAACCGGTGCTTAAAAGCACATTTTCAACTGGATAAAATTTTTTTTATTTGGGTTATATAAAATTAATGTTGCAGCCAGAAAGGCGTTGTTTACCACTTAAACATTAAGCACACAAAAACCTTTAATTTTTGGTATTATGCGGTAAAAATATGTATGTCAACCGTGAAATGCAGTATTATTCATTTTTAAGAAAACCTTTCCTGATATTAAAAGAAAATTTATTATATATTTATGTTATATTTTAAAATTTGTATTCTTATTTAATTTTCCGCTTTAATGTTTTTCATTGTTCAAGAGTCTACGACTTACTAAACTTTGATTTTTTTGATATTTTAGCAG
Organism: Germaria angustata; assembly: GCA_963681545.1. Taxonomy (NCBI): domain Eukaryota; kingdom Metazoa; phylum Arthropoda; class Insecta; order Diptera; family Tachinidae; genus Germaria; species Germaria angustata. Next base: position 63,645,575 of record OY812998.1, on the reverse strand, counting down.
TTCGTATTTTTTTTTTTATTTCTCATGGCTTATTTTTTATTATTTTTAAAGTGATTTTTGTTTAATTTTTTCAAGTTTTTGAGTTTGTGTCTTAAGTCTTTCGTTTTTTTTTTTTTTGCTTGTTCAACAACGTTGTACGAACTTACAACAGAGCTTTTCCATACATTTAAGCTTATTTTCATGTTGCTACAAAACTGGTTCTATTTGAATTGTTATTACAATTGTTTTCGATAGATTTATTCATGGGTGTATGTGTAAAGTCGTGCCCCCAAAAGTTTGTTTTTTATTTTGTAGTGTTATTTTTCTAATGAAATTTTTCAGAACATTCAGTGATATTTTATTGTTGATGTGTACGAGTATTGTGCCATAAAATGTTGAAATGTTTCTTCATATGTTAATTAGGTTTGTTGGTATCTTATGTTCAAAGAATATTTCACATAAAATTTAGACGCTTTAAAATGGATCTGATATACAAAATAGTTTTGCTGTTGACTTGTTTTTTTTAATGAATGGCAAGGGAAATTATTTCATAATAATTTTTCAAGATTTTATACAAAATTTTATTTATTAGGCATTGATAGTGTATATGAAAAAAAAATATTTCACCTTCGTATCATTGTTATAATTCAGTGAACATTATTAATCACCTAGTCGCGGCTTCGTTCGCTTCCGGAGATAATAAAAAATTATCTGACTTTTTTCTGTACATTGATCCAAGTTCATACACTTTTATAGAAACCCCTTGATACACTGGAGCATCTGACATAACGTTGGTGAGAAATAATTAAGTAATTTGCAAATGAACTGCCACTTTCAGCGCTTCTCTATGATCTTTGCAAATGCCAACTTAATGTAAATGGTAGATTCTTTATTACATTTATGATCCAGGCGATTAAAACACTCTCCTCTAGCTACTAAGCTAAGGAAAATCGTCTCTAAGATATTCATTTCCGGCTTTTTAATACTTTGTCTGGTGCAGTTGCACAATTTGCATGAATAGGAAATGCACACCAGCTTTTTGCTCCAGCTTATGAAAAGGAATGTTTATTATTTTTAAAATATTACAAAATATTCATATAAGAAAAGGTATATATAACATAAAGCATATTTTCAAAAGTCTATACAAATTTTCAAAAATACAATTCTGTTAAACCCAAAATGAAGTTTAGTAGCAATGGTTGTTATATTATTTTTTTACTGTATCCAACTCCCTGAGGAAGAAGTTTTTGGTTAGACCACCCGTAGTAATAAAAAGAGTTTGAAATTCAGTATGAAACATTTACAATATGTGCAGGGAGTAAAATTATCCCATGCGATACTTTTTTAAAACATATTGAACACAGTATTTTTGAGTGTGTTAGAAGAAAAAAGTGTAAGTGTATTGTAACTGGGAGGGCGAAAATTCAACCAAGTGAGGCCAAACATTATGGAAATTTTTACTGAATACTAGTTTAAAAAAGTGGCTTTGGCGCCATTGAAATCAAATTGCGTAAATGTTTCTATACTTCAGTTTATTAATTTTTTTCTTTGAGTGTATCAAGATTGATATTAATTTTCTATAGACAAAAATATGTCAGAGATTTTACGTCAGTACCTGTCATAAACTTAACCTGACGGTGCTCTTCGCACTGGGTGAATAAAGCCGTTCACCACCGTCCCCATCGTCCCTTCCAGAGGCACATAGAAGTTGCGGTTCTACATGTACCCCTAATAGGGACGACATGGTAGCAAATTCTGTGCAGGCTGCAGAACCATGTACAGACACCTTGCTAAAGGGCTGGAGCTATCTAACCTCCTACAACCCCAATGGCCCAGTAGTAAGATGCCCCCTATCTTAATAGGCACTCACCAACCGCAACCACCAGGGCAGCCCTGTCGAATAGCAACAGCACATATAGATATATGGCCTGAAGAGAGCATCTACAACCGGTCACTAGCACCGTATTGCAGACACACTCATCCGACCCATAACTCTTCCCGCGTATCTTTGGGTTTAACCCACAGCCACCACGTTATCCCCAAAGGTTCCTCACCAATAACCAGTCTAGGACACGTCCTAGGGGCTACTGGTTCCCGTGGTACCAGATAGGAACTCTGGTCGGCCTTGTGTTAAAAACACCTCCGATTTTAGGTCTCGTGTAAACCTGAGATATCGGTAGCACCTCTACCCAGACAAGCATAGGCAAAGCTACTTCCTTAATTACTTATATGCACGCCCGTTGCCCTGGTTTCAGGTATTGGGTAGTAACATATTAAGTTCTACGGGTAACTGGCCAAAAGTCAAGGTCTGAAAAGGCCATGTTACCCATCCGGACGAGCGAGCGAACCCACTTTTACCTTTAATTTACTTGCATGCGCGCCCATTGCCCTGTTATACCAGGGATTTGGGTAGCAACATAAAAGTTTTTAGGAGTTATCAGAAAAATGGTGTAGGTACGGAAACCGGAAGCGCAATACCAAGCTTCCAAGACAGATAGTGGGATCTTAGCTCAGGGATGCAGTGACGAATTTAGTTGATCGATGTAGATATCTCGAATAGAGTTAGAAGGGGAGAGTAAAGACCATCCATCATGAACACAATATTCATTTAATGGATTTAAAATAATTTTATCTTCAAATAACCTTGGAAAAATACTAAAACCGATAACAAACATTTGTTGCTTCAATTTTAAATCAATAACGACCATCATTAAGAAAATAATAATTAAAAACCAAAAAAAAAAAAACATTAAAACAAATTTGTAAGTAAAATGAAGATTATTTAATTCGTCTGAATTTAAATTAATTTTAAAGTAAAACTTCTTAAAGTATATTTCTAGTTTTGGAGCACTTTTTACCTTCTCCATTGAATTTCCTTGTAGCAAATTGCGAGGTTAAAGACATTTACTAACCGACTTAACGTATTATCGGTTCGCCATCATCGCAACAAGGTCATCTTAGTATTGATAGTGTTCTTAATGATAATTTATGTTCGCTCGCATCTTTGCAATGATCCAGCCTGTTAAGTCACTTCAGTGACTTTTTCAATTTATGTGAAATCGTTGTTTGTATTATTCAGCCCAGCATCTTTCTCAGCATGATGAGTTTTACAATATTTTATTCGTGTTTTTTGTAAATTTATTTGTCTTTTTTTTTCTTATTTTTTTTAAAGAAGGCTGCTTAAATGCAAGCAAGATCAATGGAGTTTTGTGTATTATTTTATTTAGCATAAGAAAAAAGATTTTAAATTAAATATGACAAAACTAGTTATTAAGACTAATTAAGAAAAAAATCATCAAACAATGTCAAATTTCCAAACTGCCATAGTATTTAAGAAAATTTCTGTTGATTTGTTTATATCAATAAATTTTAATTAAACGACCTTTAATAAAGAAATTTTCACACAAGCTTCTTACAAAATAGTAACGAGATAGAGATAAACCTAGAATACATATACGGATTATGTTTGTAACTTTTATGCTCGTCAGAATTGTGCAAAACTCAAAACTTCAATAGAGGAGGAAATACACTTTCAGAATATTGTATGCCGAGTTAAAAATCGTTCCCCAAAATTAACAACCTGTATTGGGAAAAACCCTTCGACCTTTAATTTTACTGGCTTAAAACATTTAAAAATTTTGTAAAACCAAAAACATATTTGAACATTTCAAATTTGTCAGTGACGATTTGGTTTACTGACCACTGAAATTTCGGCATATGAACAGCTGAAGCCATAACAAATTAATTTGAAAAACTCAAATTTTAATTATTTATTAATTTAAGTCAATGGATACAATAATCCTTACTGACTAGCAGCTCAAAGTAAATGTTAATTTAAAATAATTTATTTAATTGCGATTTAAAAATCCTATTCGACAGCGAAATATCGAAGTATTAGCAATTGAATAATTTCAATGATTTGTTAATTGATTTATTAATTGTATGATCAGTTCTATGAAAGTTATATTTTCTAAAAGTTCTCTGAAGAACGAATATTGTTATAAGAATATGTAATCTAGCACAATCAATAGTACTATTGATAATTCCCTGAAGAAATAACAATACAGGAATTTTTCTTCAGACCTTCATTGAAATCCATATACATCTACATGCTCATAAGAAGTTAAAGGAGTTGAAAAATACAAAGAAGAAGGCATAAACATTAGACATTTAATTTGAACTTTTTCCAGGTGTCATATATGTATGTACCCCAGCATTAGGGGTCCAAACAAAAGATCCTATTCCAATATAGATCGAACAAACGATGAGAAAATACTTTTTAGTATAAAGTATTCTGCTTAAGAAGGCTTAAAAGTGAATAAGCTCTCGGAATTATATTTATAATTTAAGTGACTCACAATTTATTAATAAAAACAACACCGAGGTCAAGGATCTCACTAACAAATTGCAACATATGGTATTCAAAATATGACAGCATCTACTCGTATGGAAAGTCATATGCCTGCATTTTTTAAGATCAAATGGAATGTCATTTATGCATCAACTCGGAAGGTTGCCATTAAGTGATATAATTTTTTCCGATTAGTGTCACCAATTTTACACTTTCAAATAAACGTAGCTCTTTTTTCATTTATAACTAAATGGTACTTCGAAAAAAATCGTTTTTCATAACATCTTGAGTAGGACTTCAAATCTAGTGAATATGATGCAAAAACGGAATTATGTTGCAATAACAAACCCATGTTAAAATGATTGGAGAACACTTAAAATTTCTTTACAAGTTCCGCGTAAAAAGTTGTGGATCTTATTGATTTCTTTTGGGAATTTATTTTATTGGGCATTTTGTGAATCACAAGCAAAACTATACCAGACGCACAAGCTGATTTTGTTTTTTATTTTATTTTATTTTGACTATACACGGCTAAAGTAGTGTTGAAAATTCATAAATATGTACATCGTGACAGAGAAAAATATAACAAGTCGGCAATAGGAGTAGGCAAGTTCTTTAACTAATTAAAATGTTGATTGAATCAATTACACTTTTAGTTAAAACATAACATATTAAGGGTTTAAATGAAGAGAAAGCTTGAACAAATTTTTCTCTGTAGGGATTTATGGCGTTTCCTTCACACAAAAAAGTGTAAAGAGAAAAAAGGGAATTTAGTGATCTTTAATAGCCTGTAAATAGGTTTTATAAATTGACCAATTCAGCAAAATGTTGACAGAAGAAAAAACGACATCAATTTTTTCGGCAGCTAATAAAGTTAATGGTCCTTTGTTCCACCATGGAACTACAGGAATATATATATATATATATATATATATATATATATATATATATATATATATATATATATACTAGCTGACCCGGGCAAACACTGTTTAGCAGTTATTGTTCAAATACCGGTATCGGGCTAATTAACAACACTACATGCTGATTAAAGACCCAACGCCTTCAACGAAACACAGCATAGGCTTATGGCGCTAATCTCTATCGGGCAAAACACAAAATCGGTGCAGTAGTTCTTGAGTTACGGTGCAAAAACACAAAAAAACTTAATATTGCGCCATCTGTCCAACTTCAAACTACACAGAAACACTCCTCACGGCCCATAGAGCATGCATATAAAATTTGGTCAAAATCGGTCCAGTAGTTTTTGAGTTTAGCGATCACGAACATACACGTAATTTTTATATATGTAGATATATATATATATATATATATATATATATATATATATATATATATATATATATATATATATATATATATATATATATATATATATATATATATATATATATATATATATATATATATATATATATATATATATATATAACTTTATTATATATATACAGTAGAATCATAGAAAAGTTAACTATCATAAAAGTTAAACGCGCGGATAAGTTAACAGTTTTTCATAATCCACGTGCAGCTCTAAAAAGTTAACTTTTCGGTTAACTTTTTAGAGCGTGTACATACATATATACATACATCTAAAGTAAGTTTCTCGAAAGCAGTTGGAAGCATCAATAGCGTTATAAAATGGTTTGAGAGCAACAATGACGCAAATGATGTGTCAGACCTAATCAATATGCGTACGAAAATGATCAGGAACACGGCTGCCAGATTTGACGATTTATCGTCATTTTGACAATTTTGCTTTCAAAACTGGATAATTGACGATTTGACGATTTTTTGAAAAAATATGACGATTTTAGTCTTTTGAACAATGGTAGCTTTAAGGCATTTCTTTATGTTAATAAAGTGTTTATCATTTGGTATGTTGTGCGCATTTACTACCATATTGTTTCAAAAAAAGATCAACCATACAAAAGTAAAGAAAAAAGGCAAGGCGAAAAAGTTCACGATCGTTTTTCTTTTGCGGGTATACCTACATAAATGTATGTATGTGAAAATGACTCGGTTGAAGGTATCCTTTATTCCAAAGACTATTTAAAAATAAATAATTCAAATTGTTATAAAATTGTAATTAAACCTGACTTAATAAAAATGTTAAGTTCAGATATTTAATTGTAACGCTTTTAAGTTCATCATAAATTTTTATTTTTGTACATATGTTTGTATCTATACGATACAATTAAATATTTGTGGATATGTAGGATTGAATTGTTAAGTTTTTTTATTGTTTTTTAATAAAAATAAAAGTGTATAAAAATATTTAATAGCCTTTTGCAGACATCGTTTTCGTTCATTCGTACAGTTACATACAATTAAAACAAGAACAAAATTTTGAGTTTTGATTTCAATGTTATTATGTGAACAAAAGAAAACATTCTTAAATCAGAAAAAGGCAATAAGTATGATTGATTTATTTTTTTTGCCCTATTGTTTTTTAATAATAATAATAAAGTGTTTAAAAAATACATTTTTACAAGTTGCCCGATTTTTTTTTTGACGATTTTCAAACACGAAAAGGACGATTTTTTTATTTTTTCTCCTCAAATTGACGATTTTTCCACAAATTTTTCTGGCAGCCCTGATCAGGAGCTATTATATAAAAGAAAAGAAACAAACAAGCCTTGACTGCTTCTTTAAACCTCTATAAACTACTTATTTTTATGCGAACAAAAAAAAAGAAACAGCGAGACTGTGAAATTGAATACGCAGTACAAACTAAAACTAAGTTTCTGTAATAATGAAAACTATTATATATGTAAGTCTTTTAATACAAATGTAACATTTGGTATATAAAAAAAATTGTTTACATATTACATACATACTTTATTTGTTCCTTTTTTCGACTAAAAACAACCGCTTAGAAAAGTTAAAAGTTCGAAAAAGTTAATACCCCTTGGGACATTTTGGTTAACTTTTTTAAGATTCTACTGTATATATATATATATATATATATATATATATATATATATATATATATATATATATATATATATATATATATATATATATATACAATTACTTTTAAAATTGAATTGAAGACATAAGACATAAATTTTAACAACTCATTTTTCTTCTTTAATTTAATTTAAAACATGTTGTTATTTCTTAAACATCCTCTCGCCAATTTATTCCAAACTGTGTGAATTGTAGTTGTTCGATATTGAATAAACAAAAAATTAAAGAAAAAAATCTCAAGAACTTGAACGATTTTGGGCACATTAGTTCATAGATGAACACAAAAGTGGAGCAGTTAAGAAACAATTTTGAAAGTGATCATTATGAAGACGATGGTGACAGACAACATTAATTGAGTTCAAATAAAACAAATCTTAAAGAACTAAATATATTTATTGAAAAGACAAAAAATACAGTAGACACGATTTGATATTTAGTTTTTATTAAACTGCGCAATCACTAATAATTTTTTTTTTTCAATTATTTAATTCGTAACAATAGCGGAAGTCACTCTTAGTTGTAAATTGCCCTTGTAAACTTTTTAGATCTAGCAAACTAATAAAAGTTGCAAACTTGTATTGAATATTGGCGCCTAATAAACTTAAAATAACAAAAATGTATTTTAGTTTAATTAAATGCAAAAACGTAAAATATTTAAATCTTGGTGCAACTTCAATGTCATCCCTGCTACTAGCTCCAGTACAAGCGAAAGTCTCGCTTTCCTCCCTCATAAATACTTATACTTACCTGCAAGTAACATTTTTTAAATTTATTTTACTTATTTATTTGAATCTGCTATGTAAAACAAAATCGTTCATATATGTATGTATATATTTTTAATTTTACAGGACATTAAGGCTGTTGAAACACAATTCGAAGAATATGCCACCAAAACATTGGAAGGGATATCAAATTATTTTTTACAACTTCATAGTTTCCTACAGAATGAGGAAAAAGTAATTATGGGAATATTTAATGAAATGAGTCAACAGCCACAGTTTGTGTTACATGAAGCAAATATGAAACTAAATGAATCCCAGGAAACTTTAAATGTAAGTTGTTAGTACATAGTTTAATTGCAATACACTTAACATGAAATTTTCGGAATCTTCTGAAATACCTGGCAAATAGGCCGGGTATTTCAAACACACTAATAATCTAAAATAATTGTGTAATATATGTTTTAAAAATAATAATCTCATTGCATTTTCAGTCCTTTCGCAACGTTCTGGAACAATATCACCACTCTCCGCCAACTAATTTCTATTTGGGTCACATTTTGACAAAATATAATCAATTTATACAACAATTACCATCCACTGTACAAATTACTAAACCACAAACTAACCCTTTCATGTAAGTTCGTAACACATATTGGAAAATAATTAAAATAATGTTGCTCCTCTAACGTTTGTTAATGGTTTTCTAATACAGCTTTGAAATTAAACATGATGTACGAGCGGACATACAAAATTCTATTGATTACCAATATATGGACCCCAATCTATTAATCAGATTCGATACATCTTTTTACGATTCGAATCCCTCAATTATGGATACAAGTACCGCCAGCATGCCATCTTCCATTTTCAATGTGACGCATAGTAGCGTATTACCGCAACCGATAATTATAAAGAAAACTAACAAAAAGAAGAAGACTAATAATACCAAACCCATTCCAGAAGATGTCTCTATGAGTACTGTGGCTACCACTCATAGAGACAATTGTAATGCAGTTAATTTAGTGCATGTAACAAATGTTAAATCGCCGGAAAATTTATATATACAAAACATTAAAGACATACAGTCGATACGAAATCTGTCTCATACATATTTGTGCAACGGGTTTGCGAATCAAATACCGAAAACTATAACAGAAGGATATTACTATATGGCCTATCACGTCACCGACAAGCAGTGGTACCGTGGCATGGTGCAGAAAATTTTGCCTAATGATCTTTATAAAATATTCCTAGTAGATTTTGGTTTGCACGTGGAAGTATCCAAAGATAAGTATGTACAATTAAAAAAATTGACAACAAATTTTATATTAATCTCTTTTCGCCTTTAGTCTTTGCAATATTGAGGAAAAACATTTAAAAATACCCTTTGCCGCCATACGTTGCGCTATTTATGATATAATGCCAATTGGCAAGAAGTGGACAGAAGTAGAAAATAATTTATTATTGGAACTTGTTCAAAAGTAAGTAAACTTTTTACAAAATGGTATGCACATATATCTTAATATTTTAAATTCTAATAACGATATCATGCAGGAATCATTATATTTTAACGAAATTAATTAAAAATTTCTCATGGTATATCGCACGCAAATGATCGAAATTTGTAATTTTTGTAGCAGGGCATTCGATATCGAATAAATTGTATCGTAATTTGAGATGAAAGCATTCGAACTCTTACTAGATATGTCAATGTCTATCGTATGAAGAAAAAATTTTTAAGCGACAAAGAAAAAAATTTATTTTGGCAACGTTTTGTTTCCATTTCGTCTATGACACAAATTTTGACACTTTGCCTTGTCCCAACCCGACCAAATAATCACTCCTCTTTGTGGGTCTAAATATACAGGCATGTTCCGCAAATCACAAGATTTCAAAATCACTTGTGATTTTAAAATCACAAATGTGATTTTGTGGTGTTCTGAAAATCACAAGAAATTTAACTTTTCGGTGTGATTTTACCTTTTCGAAAACACAAGAAAACGGCTGATGTTTTGCTTTGATTTGATGACAACTTTTTATGTATTGAAAATTAGAAAAGGTTTAGTCAAAATAATAAGTGAACGTAAACTAAAATTTTTTAAAATAAAAATTTAGTTGATATGCCTGGGGCTTTATTGTTGTCAGTAATTTATTTGAAAATAAATTTATTAATTTAACAAAAGAAAGTATGTAGTTTCAAGAATACACACCGAAGTTGCCACCACAGACATATTTAGTAATCTGTGGTTGCCACTGTTCTTAATATATAATTATTGTTGCCATTTGCTACTACTTTATAAGTAATTATTTTTAAATTTAGGCAAACAATTGATAGTTAATAAATATTTTGAATATAACTTAACAAAAATAATTAGGTTTTATTGGAAATAGCTTTTTTAGTTAAAAAAATTAAATATATTTCTCGTCGAAAGCAATATTTATGTACTCTGGCAAGCATCGGTGTATTTTCGAAGAACAAAAACACCTGACAACTAAAAAATAAATGCAAATCACGAAAGGAAAATGTCAAATCACAAAAGCAAATAACAACATTTGTTGCAATAGAAAGTGTTTGCAATTTTTTTATATTTTAGCCAATTTTTTGGTACAAAATCATCAGTTTTACTCCTAAAATAAATAAAAAACAAATAAATGTGTTCAATTAATGAGTTTTTATTGAGTTAAATATAAAAAGCCGTCCAAAATTAAGAAAGTGATTTCAGATCGCCAACCACATAGCTGACCGGTTTCAAATCACAACAGTCCAAAAAGTTTTGTGCGCAGAACACCTTTTTGTGATTTCAAATCACTTTCACAAAAAGTGATTTGCAGAACATGCCTGATAGTTTTAATTCTAAAAATTAAAACATACTCGAACTCACTAAAAAAAGATTCTAAAAGTTAAAAATTTATTAAACTCTCGCTTTTATCTATGGTTTTTTTTTCTAATGCGCATGTAGTGAAATATAATTTAATTTGAAAAGGAATTCGTCAAGTTCTTTGAAACCAGTATATACGTTTTAATTAAATTTGATACTCAAATTTCTCAAATAAAGGTTTTTAAATAAGGATGATTAAATGGAATTTAAAAAAAGTTCTGTATGTTGTATTAAAAAAATTATATATTTTTAATTTAAAAGATCTATGTGTGGCATTATTTTTGAAATATGATTTAAATAAAGGCCCGCAGCAGCCTTTTGCTAACAAACTGCCGGGATGTACTCGAACAAATTAATAATGGTCGTACTGTAGACACTAAGTTTCTTATGAAATGAACTGAGGCACAAAATGTTTTTTTAAGTATTTGATTAAATATATGTAAACACCTTCCCCGGCTTCGCCCTGATCTTAAAATTCTTATTTTCAATGACGTAGTAAAATACGGTTGAGTTCGAGCTAGAATCTGTCAATTATGAGTAGGGTTGCTAATTTCCCGCTTTATTAGCTGCCGAGATTAATTTTTGATTACCGCTGTAATTTCCCGGCTACTCAAGAAATTTTGAATTTTTTGAACACGGAAACTACACAGAAAAATTTGTATTTTCAATTTGTTTTCTCAAACTTTCATTCACCTTTTTAAGTTTAAAATAAAGAATATTAATTAGTGTTTCAATAAAATAATGTTTAAAAACATCCGAAATCCGGTAACAACTTTTTTTTTTTTTTTTTTCAAAATATACATTCATCATAGTTACACTGAATTGTTGCCTATAGTGAGTGGATCAAGTAAATTTTCCAATTTTTTTTAATTCTTTCCTTTGCTTGTTAATTTTCATAGTGAATTCAATAGCTTTATTAAGCATTCTATTTAAAAATTTATTTTTTTTTTTTTGGCTTAGCTGAGTATATTCCGTCATTAAACAAATAATAAACGTTAAATTTTTTGTAAAATAGTGAGCAAATTATTTAACTGCAAAAGTTTTGAGTCCGTGCAAATTCAACATTTATTTGAATATCATTTATCAACATTTATCAACATTTATTTGAATATATTTATTACACATATGTGTACTTGAATCTGTTGTATTTACGGCCTCTTGTCATAAAAATTTACTTGTTTAAAAATTACAAAATAAAATTTATTTTTCTGTATATTGATAATAAGCTTTCGGCTTTCGCGATAAAATATAAATGCTGGAAAAGTTAAAAAAAAACAATAAACAACTAAATAATATTTAAATTTTTTTCTTTCTTTTTAGCAAACCAGCACGTATAAGCATTATCGAGAAACTGAGTAATGATGTACATAAAATTGACTTACATACAGATTTGACGAAATCCATACGTGATACTTTTTTATACACAGGCCTGGCCCGTGAGAGGCCAGGTATACAAAGTTTCAAAATGCAAGTTAAGGTATGACGATTATATATTCATAAAAAAGTTTCCCAGATGTTAGGGCAGCAACCAGTTTATGGCCCATATGGTAGAAATCGCAATCTCATGCATTCTGCGATTTTTACCTCATGGATGAACATTTCAAAGTTGAATTTATGTACCTAAACTCTTGAATTGTTGTACTGTACTGTAAATAAAAGAAATGTTCACTTGTGGTATTCTTTGTTTAGTGTACATAAGTCTCTCCTGGATGGACATAGTCATCTCGAAGAAATTTAACCCCTTAAGAAATTTTGGCCAATGGAATTTTAAATAAATTACTTATATGAAAAGTTCTTAATTGAATTGTTTATAAATTTTTAAAAATTTTGTGGCATTTCCTCGAATTTCAAATTCAACTGACGTTCTATATGGCCAGCGGTTGTTATACCGTTTATAGAGCCGTTTTTTGTTTCTAACAAAACTTTTATGCCGCTCAGATGTTGACGGTTGGTTCGTTCGACAGATGTCATTTGAAAAATCTCGAAAAAGTGCATTTTTTAATAACTCCAAAACTCTTGCGAAGTCACTGTGCTAAAATCCTTCTTGGACTTTTAAAACCTTCTCGAATACACATTTAAAAAAAAACTCTCTTAACATAACGTCGGCATCATTGGTCCGCTGCAAAGGTTCCAACGGTGCACCAAAGCGTTGTTGGTCAGCAATAAAAAAAATAGTGCAGCTTACATAATTTTTTATTTAAATGATTAGCTTTGGAAAGCCAAGTGATTAATATCAGTTTTAATTGCATGTTTCAGGTAAACTTGCCTGTTAAAATTGAAGAGAGAATTCCGAAGCAAAATATAAGTGTCAATGAAAGATTTGCGGTGACTGTATTACACATCGAAGGACCTGAAGAATTTTTCGGTATTAAGGTAAGTGATTATTAAAGTAGGATTTAGAAAACTCTTAAAAAATTTGTTTTAGAGAAAAGCTGTATCAATATATTTCAAGAAAGATCTGTTGTTATATGTACACCGTTTCTTAAATAACAAATCACTTTTTTAATATTTTTGAAATGATTTTTCTTATAGAACGAAATGATCGACAGCAAGGAAGAGCTTAAAATCGAGTTAAACCAATACTATAACAGTAATTCATCGAAATTGCAGCAGATATATTTGGGAGCTGCACAAATGTGTTGTGCTGTTAATGTCGGCGATGTTTGGTATCGCGCTGTTATTGAGGAAATCAAAGACAAAGGTCACTTGAATGTACGTTTAGTTGACGAAGGACGTAGGGAACTTGTAAACTGGCGGAAAGTATTTGTTCTAGTTGAAACTTTTCGTAATAAACCAGAATTCGCCATACCATGTACACTGGCCGATATTGAACCATTACAAGAAAATAATTATGCATATACAACAACAGCTATAAAAGATTTCAAGCAAATGACCACGAATCCACAATTGCGAATGAAGGTAGTTACAGTTACACCGAAAGTTTATAAAGTGGCTCTGTACATCTGTAAAAAGGAGGTGGACATTAATATTGGAGCAACATTGGTAAAACACAAATATGGTATTTCTACCGGCGAAACTACACAAATAGCGGAAATCATTAAAACTCCTAAATTGAACAAAAATAATCGGCCAGTATCAATAATTTCTAGCAATAGTAATTTGAAAGCAAACGCGTCTAGTGACAAACCAATAAAGCGTTCTTTAGTCAAAATCACGCATGTAATTAGTCCAGGAGAATTTTATATACAACTAACGAATCTTGCTCATGGAACTAAAATTTTTCACCAGCAAATACAAGAGGCTCAAGCCAAAAAGTGTGGTACGAAGCAACCGCTACCTTTTGAAACTCGTGAATGGTATGAGGATAATCATTGTCTTGTATACACAAAATATTGTAGTTCTCAATTTGAACAACCTCTTGAAGTACCTTTGCTGGACCATTTTGAGTGGTATCGAGGAATTATTACGAAAATAACTTATCTTCCTGGAGAAGAACCAACCTTTTCCGTATTCCTAAGAGATATTGGTGTAACTATATGTTCGATCTATGGTCAACAATTGTACTCGATTGACCCTCAATTAGATCGTGTCACAAATGCTGTTTATTACTGTCACTTGGCATGTATTGAACCAGCGGGTGGTAAAACTTGGTCTCAATCGGCAATAGACAGTTTTACACATTATGTTATGACTGCTGAGACATTATCAGTTTCATTGCAGGGCAAACGTAGTCATGACAGAAACTCCTTGGCCGTCGTTTTATGGAGCTCGAAAATCGAAACTGCTAATCCTTTAGCACCATGTATTACAAAACATTCAAACATCAACCGGATTTTGGTAAGGAGGGGTTTGGCTCATATGGTAGAACCTTTGGATACTAAGCAACAATTCGATCAAATCGAGGAAATGGAATTAGAAAATGGTGAAATAACACTAGAACAATGGTTTAAATCATTTTCTGACAATATGTTATTAAAAGGTACGTGATAATTATATTTTTTAATAAGACGGCACTCACATTATGAATTTCTTCATTTGAATTTTCCACATGCAATTACTTTTATTCGCTGATAGATGACATAATGATCCAGAAGGTATAAGATAAATGGTTTCACGTTTTGTTCTTTGACAACTTTTTGTCCTAACTGTTTCAAACCATCTATTGGCTAATAAAAAAATGTTTCATGTGTGATTCCAGGTCTCAGGTTCAATTAATTTACGTCTAATATGTATATCTGAATACCCATTGAACTTTTCGTTTTTGAGAATTTTTTTTTTAATATCTGGTTGACTAGGAATTTAATTAAAAGAAATGCGAACCCCAAATTTTTAAGAAAATTTTGATCTTTTTTAGAAAGATTTTTGATGTTATATTGTATTTTTTTATCTCTTCCAGTAAGCTTTTGGTTCATACATTTTATTTTACAAGATGATATTTACATATGTATATTAACTAAGAAGAGGACCCGCGTTTTGGCTTAAATAACTTTTTTGTGCAATTCTATTGTTATGGGTAGTCCAAAACTACAGTTACATGAATGATCCTGGCGCAAATGCACTGCAAAAAAGTTTTTAATTTAAAGAAACAATATCCCTTAAGAAAAACAAAATTTCATAAATATTTTTACAATCTCGAATTTTTTAATCCTAGTCAAATTATTTGCAGCATGGGTTTAATTAAAAAAAATATTCTCGTTAAGGGATCTTATCGAAAATACATCAATTTTACCAAAAACTGTTCATATCATAAAATATATTTCACCTAAAAGATTATATTGCACGTATTAAATTAGTAGAATTTTGATATATTACCCAGACGTGTATGTATCGTTACAAAAAATGCAAAACTGAATGTGTAGCTGGACCAAGCATGCAGGTGTTTCCATTTTTTTTTTTTTAACACAACTCATTAAGGAAAGCCGTAACAGCAATTTAACTTGTCGTTTCAGCATATTCATATTTAAAAAAGCACATTTCCAAAACCAATTTAAAAAATAAAACAATAAACAATTTCTTTAGCAACTATCTGGAACATTTTATTTTTACGCCAATTGTGTCTTTGTTATAAAAGCTTTTATACTTCATTTTACGTCCTTTTATATTTTAGGTGACTATACATACATATGTATATACTTACAGTCTCCGACAAAAGTCGACATGCGATACATATTTTTTCAATTTAAAAAATTTTCTTATAAAAATGTTCACCAAAATACTAGAAAACCCATTGTCAAAAGTCTACATACGGTTCGAATCAACACTAATAAATCATAGATTACTTTAATGTACTGTTTCATTGGCCCTTCACAAGCATCTACAAGAAGTTTTAATCATCTTTACGTTAAAGCAACAAAATTTTCCGATTCGAGAGGTGATATTTCTTCAATATTTCTCCTCTGGTCTTTTATTACAGTACAATATAGTAGTTTTAAGCCGCGGCGAGCATTTTTATAGAATAGTTGGTCCAAATACAAGTACATATATGTTTCAATCAAAAATTCATTTTGACATTGATAAATTTTTTTTTATCAAATTCAGTATAGCCGCTTTACGTTTGAAAAAAACGTTGTTAAATATTGCAAAAGAATCAGGCGTTAAATTTGACCGAAAAATTATAATTTCTAACGAAGCGCATTATCATCTCGGCGGTTATGTCAACAAACAAAATTGCCGCATCTGTGTTTGTCTGTTTTGCCCATTTCGCAACTTATTTTGTTATCAAAGTTTACGAATTTGTATCTTTAAAAAAATTACTAAATTGCATTTCAAAACAAAAGCTATTAATTTATACTATAAAAGTCTATTTATCTGTCTATTTAATACATACATATGTATATAAGTAAGTACTTATTTTTGTAATTTTTCCTTATTTCTCTATCTAACGGAAAGCATCGTCAGGAATAAAGGGTAATAATAAACAAAGTGAGAACAAGCGTCTTTTATATTTTTTGTTTTTACACACTTATATAAAATATTAAATCTATTTACAAATTTATTTGCATACATATGTACTTATATGTACACCCAGAATGTATGTATGTATGTATGTATGTATGTACATATGTACAATGTATATTCGTAACTTTTTCGACTCTGTCGAAAAAGTCTTCGTCTTCGAGTCGAAAATTACTGTTTTGTTGGAAAAAATTGTGCCCTAGATGCATGAACACGACACCTAAATAATGCTTAACGCAGTCAAATATCGAGCATCTACATGATAATTTATGATTGCAGACATACATAAGTACATACATTTTGTTTTTTTAACAAGTCGCTTTATCAGCATTTGTGACTGAGTTTGGGTTTTTTTTGCCAAAACAATTTTCCAAATGCTGACTGGATATGTACATACATATGTATGTAAGTACATAAACAATGTACATATTGCACACAATATGTACTTATATATGTATATGTATATAAATACATACATTTGTACATAAGTATGTAGGTACATACTTGCGCATATGGGCAGAAAAATAGGTATGAATAAAATATTGGAAGGATTCCAGTACATAAGTACATATTTCCTTATTTAATCTTTAAAAAATACATCCTAAGACAATACTAGTACATGGCTGCCCTCGTAGACTAGTGGCTACTAGTGAACTAGAGTAGTAGTCAGAGGTTTGCAGGTTGGATCTCTGCCATAGACTCTGGGTGTTTTCAGGTTTCTATCTTCTTTACTCTTCTGTTTCCAATTTTTCATTCTCTATTTATTTTTTTTGTGAATCTATCTATGTTTATATATACATACATATAAAATAGGATGTGTGTATGTATGTAACGTAATGGCTCCAAAACGGCTGGGCCGATTTTGAAATTTTCAGGGAACCTTCAGAATACTCGGGCGGGTGACACTGTAAAGTCCGATTTTTTATTTTCGGTCTTTGGGCGGAGGGGCGTGGCAAAATCCAATAATTCATAAAATGAGAATGGCTTGGCCGATTTCTGTAAAACTTTTTGTCAGTTGTTCGTATTTTCGAGGAGAAGGTTTTTATGGAAGAAAATTTTGGAAAATCCCTCCGGAAAAGTCGGAAAATTGGAAAAATCGAGTTTTTGTATGAAATTTTGTTTGAAATTATTCCTTAATGGCTTTTCAAATTAAAAAATAGAAAGTTTGTCTGAATGCTTTAAATTGGGGCGAGGCGAAGTTCGCCTGGTCCGCTAGTCTAATATAGAAATCCTATCCTTTTGTTCGACGTATGTATGTAGTATGTACATATATATGTACATTTCTTCCTACAACGTTGCCAAATAAATTTATTTTAGTTTCGTCGTTCCACTTTTTTTCTTCTTCTGGCCCGCATCAGTCAAAGCAAAACTTTTCTTTGGAAATAAAGTAAGTCCGATTTGTCCTATTGAAAGCACAATGTATAGGTCCGTGTGCTAGAATTGATTAGAGACAGTAATGATACCATTTGTTTAGCAAAATATGACTGTCATGGAAATTCCAGCAAGATAATGACACAAAACACTCGTCAAATTTGGTGCGTACATGGTTGCGGGATCATAGCATTAATGTAGTAAGTCCCAGGCTTGATATGACTTATTTCAAACCTTCCCTGTGGGAAAAAGAAACAAGCGTGTTACACTGCAGCAATAGAGACCTGCAGCGAAGAGTAGAAGCCGTTCTAAAAAAATAAAGGGAGTTATATCGGGTATTTATTATTTGAATATTCTCGATATATCAACAAACAATAATTGTTTTAAAATGTCTAATTAGTGTTTATTCAAAAAAGCAAACCACATGTACAAATTATTACTATCAGTATATTGAGTTTTTTCGTATTACATTTTTTTGGCAAGATCAGAAACATTGAATTTCTTGAATTTACGATATTTATAATTGCTGTTATTTTTTCTCACTGTTACTTTTATTCGAAACTTATTCTTAAATGTACAAAATGTAATATTTGTTTAAATATTACATTAAATACGAGTAATTAAATATATGAAAAGCTTCCAATATTTTATTCACACCTCTTTTTCTGTCCACATGTGTGTTTATGTGTGAATAAAAATAAAATTTTAACGATTAAATAGGTCTATGTGTTAAAGTTAAATTAGATTATATCTAAAATTTTTAATATATCTCCACTCCTTTAGTGGCATCGTCAAGGAAATTTAATTATCTAATAATTTAAAAAGTTTACACTCGTACATAAGTATATTGGCCAGTAGTTTAAATAAGTATGTAGTATGTATTGAATGAGAATCAATTTAAGCGAAAGAAAATTGAACGAGAATGTTTTGGAATTGTATTAATATATTTTGAAATATTGTAGAGATTGAAAGCAATGAAAAACTTCAACAACGTTTAAGTGGAATGGCTGATGATGTTATTGAAAACAATGAGGAGTACATTGATGAACATCCCTTAGTCAAATATCTCAGTGAAATGGACTTTGAAGACACTACTGATCAAAAAGCTCCACGAGCATGGCTTTCGCCTAAAGTTATAACAAAAACAATCTTTACCGGTTATCCGACTTACATTGATTTTGATTGTGTGGTTTATCTGCATGAGGCTGACGATAAAAAGTTGTTAGAACAGATAACGAAAAAACTAACGGATACCTATGGTCCTATAGAACCGAAGAGTGGCGATTCCCGTTTTTCTATTGATCAGGCGTGTGTAGTAAAATATCATTTGGACTGTAAATACTATCGAGGAATTATAACCGAAAATGTAAACTCCGATAACGAGTGGGGTGTTCAATTCATAGACTATGGCAACGTTGAGAGTGTACAGGCTAAAGATATACGTCCATATGCACCATTTCCAAATTTACCAGCCATGGCCAGTAAATATATAATCGATGGTATCAAGCCTAAGGGAGGTGCCGCAAAATTTGGTGTCGATGAATTGGATCAAATGCACACCTTGCTTGTTACAAAATTCGTATCGGTACGTACATACTCGAACGAACATCAGAAAAATATTAAACGTTGCAGCATGACTTTGGGAGCAAGGGACGTGTCTAGTGAATTTATAGAAAGAGGACTGGCCGAGGCCGATTACAGACCTCTTAACGATAAGTCACTAAGCGAAATAACACATCTAAACTTGTCGCAACTGGAAGCTGACCTTAGTAATTTACCAACAAATAAAGCGCGTAAAGGCCGTAATCCTTTACCGTGTGCACCAATTGATGATTATGTAGTAAGTTGAAATGAAAAGAGTGCGCAAGTAATATACATATGTATATGAAGAGTTCGCTTTTTATCTTTTTTAGGTCTTCAGTCAAGGAAATAACATGATCGTAGACGAAAACAATGATCTGTCCGATAATAGTATAGATTGTGATGATGACGAAGACGTAAAATTTGATCATCTTAACGAATTGTTAGATCGCTTGTCGAAAAACGCCAACAGTGATCAACTAACAAAGCCGCTATCGATAGCGAAAGCTGCTATCGAAACAGCAACTAGTGTAAGCGCCACCAATAAACCACCACCCAAAAAACGCATGTTCAATGATAATGATTATGCAAAAATGATGAATGTCATGATGGTGTATGACACTGATGACGTCGTTGACAATTTCGACAGAGATTTTGATCATGACTACAATGATAACGACGAGGAAGAGGATGACGATATAATTGAATTGGGTGAAAGTTTCGCCATGAACTACTGGCATAATGCTGTTGAAGATATGCGAGAAGAAGAAGATGAAGAGATTCACGAACAATTAAATCGTAGGGTTTTGTCTTTTGAAGAAGTGAGTATAAGACGTTGATATAACAATCGAAAAATATAGAAATAAAGTAAGTTTTTTTTAACAGGAGTAAGAATCAGTGTTAGTCAGAGGGTAGCAGGTTTGATTCCTGTGTAAAACTCTTAGTGTGCTCGAGATTAATAATACAATAGCATTTCCTTAACAAAAATTTCAAACAAAAGTTATAAAATCTCATGTCGAAAGATTTTTTCTTCTAATCGGGTTGCTTGTCAATCGTCACTTCATATAAGGAAAAGAATTCATTACACAAATTGCAAGGTGTAGTCATTTGTAAAGCTACATGTATTTATTGAAAAACGTTTTTTGTAAAAGTAACAAACCTTTAAAAAAATTTGTTAATTATTAAATAAGATTAATAATATACATATCTATATTTTTGACCTTTTTAACAATAATTTGGTTAATATAATATTCAAGCTTGAGGTCTTATTTTATCTTCTTAACAATTTTATTCAAAAACTATCGATATTTCTATACTCATTGAGTATCATCTTCAGGACAATTCTGTTTCAATTTTATTATTAAAAAAAAAACAGAATTGTCGTGAATATGATATTCAATGAAAAACATAAAATAAGACCTCAAATAAATAAGATAATTTGTTAAACTGATGTTATCGTATTAACTTCATTTTAAGGATATGGAATCCGATTTCGATACGTTTCATCCAGACGAGACCTCAACAGTGTTATCACACTTTAGCGGTATAGAAAAATTTAAAGCTCCCCAACTACCCACCGCCATGCATCATTTCATATGCCGTGTCGCTTCCATTACAACTCCAATAACATTGCAGATATTTCCCCTACACAATGAATTTCGTTATCGCGATTTAGAATTACAAAGATCCATTAAAGAAGTTGTTAAACGATCTCCGCCACTTACGAATTTCGAGCCACGTACTGCATGTTTGGCATGTTACACTAAAGATAAACACTGGTATCGTGCCGTCATACGATCTTATAATCCAGCTGGAAGAACTGTAGATGTTTTGTATGTCGACTACTTGAATAGTGAAACACTACCATTGAAATATGTGCGAGAATGTCCTAAGGAGTTATTGGGTTGGCCCCTACGTACCTTCGGCGTACGCTTACATGGCGTAGAAGTAAATCCTAATGTTAAGGAGCGTGAAATACGCCTGGCTCTTCAACAACTTTTAAGCAAGCGACAATTGTTTGCGGTTGTCAAGAAACATCCCATTTGCAACAGTATGGTTTTGTATAAAGCATTGAACAGAACCGATCACATCGAAGTAGCGCTGTACGAATCTAAAGAAGAATCTTTGAAAGACGTAACCATATATGAGCCGCTTATTGAAAAAAATTATTTTAAACGATTTTAATTGTTTAATACAGCTTTTATATGAAATATATTTAATTTGTTTTTTAATTTACTTTTTTAAGAGTATAATGCATTTTTCCTTATGTCTATTTTATATTCTTTAACAAACAAAAATATGAATTTATAATAAAAGAAAAGTATGTTTGTTGTACGGTTTTAGCACACAAATCAAAAAGTAAGTATGCATGTATCAATAAATAGACTGCTGCCTTGAAATCCATGAACACCACAAGCAATGGTATAAACAACGTTGACGAAGAGTAGGGCCACCATACCGCTTTCGCATATTGTTTAATTTTCAGATTATCATACTGAAGACTATGAAACTTGTTTATATTCATATATCGATAATTATTTGTTATCCCTGAAAAATGCTGAAGAAATTACAACATATTTTTTAATTACCATTTTTTGTCATGTTTGTGTCTTAAGACTTTGGTAGCTCTGCAAGCATAACGCTCAAAAGTTGTCAATAAGAAAACTCAATATCATTTTCAGGCGTTATGTTTGCAGAGTTGTTAGACTGAAAATGTACAATTGTGCATTTAGAACGAACTTGTACCTGTCATGTCTCTGAAACTGTATAAATAAGAGATTCAGAAAAGCACCCCTTTTCGATGCGCGGAAAAAATTACTTGTAAGTCATTCTCGATTATGAAATCAACCAGTTTACCAAATTCTATGTTGTTAATTTGAAAAAAAAAACGAATTATTAAACCAAACACAAAAAAGTTTTTTGAAACAAGGCCCACCGTGATAGCGAAAAAATGTGGTTTATGGCATTTGCCTAATATACCTACGAACTAATATACCAGATTACCAAATTTCATGCAATTATCTTAAAAAGCAGTTATTAAGCAAAACGTAGAAACTTTTTTCGCCCTAATATATAAAATCTTCTTTTTTTAAATACCAGGTCAACAGAAGCTGGTAGCAGGTGGATTTCCGGAAAACATTTTTTTGATATTGAAATGATTCTTCCTCTATATGATAGATTAAAAGGTGGGCTACACGATAGTCAACCTTTGGCCCGCCTGGTGTCCCGCCGTGATAATGAAAAATCGCCATTTATTGCATTTGCCTTTATATCTTCCGAACTAATGTACTTATAGAACTCACCTGTTGTGCACTTTTAGCCTGACAAATCAAACAATTACTGTGTTGCTACTAATGTAACAACCTAAATCACTATTGTTAGCAAAGACGGAAGATACGAAATAATAACGGGAAGACAAATTAATCCGGTTATCTGTTTCATATTTCCTATGTTCATTTATTGCCTCCCATATAGTGTAGCCCTAAAAACTTGATTATGTTTTTATAAGTTAAAATGAATTGATTCTAATTACGTTTCACTTTGCTTGTAAGTCATTTAATTTTATTTATAATTTATTGTAAATCGATTATTGATTAAATTATATAATAGAGTTCATAATTAAACTGTTTTTATTATTAATTAAGGTTATTTTTTTATTAAATGTAATTTTGAATTCAAAAATAAAACGTATCGCTTTCTTAAAAATAAAAACTAAAATAGTAGTAAAAAAAGAATATAAACATTTGCAATCAATGCAATAACAAATTTTGTTTGAGTCTCTTTTATAAATTTTTAAAGCATAGAAGAACTTGTATTATATTAAGATAAAGAAAATATATAAAATAAGCAAATTTGTACTAATTTCAATTTACTAAAAAGGGAGTTTCTTGATTGTGTATTTATTTGCATTTAATTTCATTTTACAAAAAAACATAAGATCAAAAATTTCATGACCTCTTTGTTTTCTTGAAAAAATTTGTAAATTTTTTTTATTTTTGCAAAAAAAAAAATGCGAATTAAAGCCAATGTGTTTATCTATCCAACGCCAAATGAATCAAGTCGATATCTTGAAAACTAAGCAAGTTATGACCAAAATGGTAACCAGTTCTACTACTGCCTCATTCCGGCAATTTTTTGGCAGAACTGGTTACCTTTTTGGTCACAACTTGCTTAGTTTTCAAGGTATCGACTTGGTTTCTTTTGCGTTGGATAGATAAACACATTGGCTTTAATTTGTAATTTTGTTTTTGCGAAAATAAGAAAAAAAATTTTTACAATTTTTTCAAAAAAACAAAGGTCATTAAAATTTTTGAGGAAAAAAATTTTTTCGCCCTACCCGCAAACAAAAAATTCGAATTAAAGCCAATGTGTTTATCTATCCAACGCCAAATGAATCAAGTCGATATCTTGAAAACTAAGCAAGTTATGACCAAAATGATAACCAGTTCTACTACTGCCTCATTCCGGCAATTTTTTGGCAGAACTGGTTACCTTTTTGGTCATAACTTGCTTAGTTTTCAAGGTATCGACTTGGTTTCTTTTGCGTTGGATAGATAAACACATTGGCTTTAATTTGTAATTTTTTTTGCGAAAATAAGAAAAAAATTTTTACAAATTTTTTCAAAAAAAACGGGTTAGGTCATTAAAATTTTTGAGGAAAAAAATTTTTTTCGCCCTACCCGCAAACAAAAAATTCGAATTAAAGCCAATGTGTTTATCTATCCAACGCCAAATGAATCAAGTCGATATCTTGAAAAGTAAGCAAGTTATGAGCAAAATGGTAACCAGTTCTAATACTGCCTCATTCCGGCAATTTTTTGGCAGAACTGGTTACCTTTTTGGTCATAACTTGCTTAGTTTTCAAGGTATCGACTTGGTTTCTTTTGCGTTGGATAGATAAACACATTGACTATAATTTATAATTTTTTATGCTAAAATAAGAAGAAAAAAATTTTATAATTTTTTCAAAAAAACAAAGGGGTTAGGTCATTAAAATTTTTAAGGAAAAAAAATTTTTTCGCCCTACCCGCAAACAAAAAATTCGAATTAATGCCAATGTGTTTATCTATCCAACGCCAAATGAATCAAGTCGATATCTTGAAAACTAAGAAAGTTATGACCAAAATGGTAACCAGTTCTACTACTGCCTCATTCCGGCAATTTTTTGGCAGAACTGGTTACCTTTTTGGTCATAACTGGCTTAGTTTTCAAGATATCGACTTGGTTTCTTTTGCGTTGGATAGATAAACACATTGGCTTTAATTTGTAATTTTGTTTTTGCGAAAATAAGAAAAATAATTTTTATAATTTTTTCAAAAAAACAAAGGGGTTAGGTCATTAAAATTTTTGAGGAAAAAAATTTTTTTCGCCCTATCCGCAAACAAAAAATTCGAATTAAAGCCAATGTGTTTATCTATCCAACGCCAAATGAATCAAGTCGATATCTTGAAAAGTAAGCAAGTTATGACCAAAATGGTAACCAGTTCTAATACTGCCTCATTCCGGCAATTTTTTGGCAGAACTGGTTACCTTTTTGGTCATAACTTGCTTAGTTTTCAAGGTATCGACTTGGTTTCTTTTGCGTTGGATAGATAAACACATTGGCTTTAATTTGTAATTTTTTTTGCTAAAATAAGAAGAAAAAAATTTTATAATTTTTTCAAAAAAACAAAGGGGTTAGGTCATTAAAATTTTTTTCGCCCTACCCGCAAACAAAAAATTCGAATTAAAGCCAATGTGTTTATCTATCCAACGCCAAATGAATCAAGTCGATATCTTGAAAACTAAGCAAGTTATGACCAAAATGGTAACCAGTTCTACTACTGCCTCATTCCGGCAATTTTTTGGCAGAACTGGTTACCTTTTTGGTCATAACTTGCTTAGTTTTCAAGGTATCGACTTGGTTTCTTTTGCGTTGGATAGATAAACACATTGGCTTTAATTTGTAATTTTTTTTGCGAAAATAAGAAAAAAAAAATTTATAATTTTTTTCAAAAAAACAAAGGTCATTAAAATTTTTAAGGAAAAAAATTTTTTCGCCCTACCCGCAAACAAAAAATTCGAATTATAGCCAGTGTGTTTATCTAACCAACGCCAAATGAATCAAGTCGATATCTTGAAAACTAAGCAAGTTATGACCAAAATGGTAACCAGTTCTACTACTGCCTCATTCCGGCAATTTTTTGGCAGAACTGGTTACCTTTTTGGTCATAACTTGCTTAGTTTTCAAGGTATCGACTTGGTTTCTTTTGCGTTGGATAGATAAACACATTGGCTTTAATTTGTAATTTTTTTTTTACGAAAATAAGAAAAAAATTTTTATAATTTTTTTCAAAAAAACAAAGGTCATTAAAATTTTTGAGGAAAAAAATTTTTTCGCCCTACCCGCAAACAAAAAATTCGAATTAAAGCCAATGTGTTTATCTATCCAACGCCAAATGAATCAAGTCGATATCTTGAAAACTAAGCAAGTTATGACCAAAATGGTAACCAGTTCTACTACTGCCTCATTCCGGCAATTTTTTGGCAGAACTGGTTACCTTTTTGGTCATAACTTGCTTAGTTTTCAAGGTATCGACTTGGTTTCTTTTGCGTTGGATAGATAAACACATTGGCTTTAATTTGTAATTTTTTTTTGCGAAAATAAGAAAAAAAAATTTATAATTTTTTTCAAAAAAACAAAGGTCATTAAAATTTTTAAGGAAAAAAATTTTTTCGCCCTACCCGCAAACAAAAAATTCGAATTATAGCCAGTGTGTTTATCTAACCAACGCCAAATGAATCAAGTCGATATCTTGAAAACTAAGCAAGTTATGACCAAAATGGTAACCAGTTCTACTACTGCCTCATTCCGGCAATTTTTTGGCAGAACTGGTTACCTTTTTGGTCATAACTTGCTTAGTTTTCAAGGTATCGACTTGGTTTCTTTTGCGTTGGATAGATAATAGTCAATATCTTCAAAACTAAGCAAGTTATGACCAAAATGGTAACCAGTTCTACTACTGCCTCATTCCGGCAATTTTTTGGCAGAACTGGTTACCTTTTTGGTCATAACTTGCTTAGTTTTCAAGGTATCGACTTGGTTTCTTTTGCGTTGGATAGATAAACACATTGGCTTTAATTTGTAATTTTTTTTGCGAAAATAAGAAAAAAAAATTTTATAATTTTTTTCAAAAAAACAAAGGTCATTAAAATTTTTGAGGAAAAAAATTTTTTCGCCCTACCCGCAAACAAAAAATTCGAATTAATGCCAATGTGTTTATCTATCCAACGCCAAATGAATCAAGTCGATATCTTGAAAACTAAGAAAGTTATGACCAAAATGGTAACCAGTTCTACTACTGCCTCATTCCGGCAATTTTTTGGCAGAACTGGTTACCTTTTTGGTCATAACTGGCTTAGTTTTCAAGATATCGACTTGGTTTCTTTTGCGTTGGATAGATAAACACATTGGCTTTAATTTGTAATTTTGTTTTTGCGAAAATAAGAAAAATAATTTTTATAATTTTTTCAAAAAAACAAAGGGGTTAGGTCATTAAAATTTTTGAGGAAAAAAATTTTTTTCGCCCTATCCGCAAACAAAAAATTCGAATTAAAGCCAATGTGTTTATCTATCCAACGCCAAATGAATCAAGTCGATATCTTGAAAAGTAAGCAAGTTATGACCAAAATGGTAACCAGTTCTAATACTGCCTCATTCCGGCAATTTTTTGGCAGAACTGGTTACCTTTTTGGTCATAACTTGCTTAGTTTTCAAGGTATCGACTTGGTTTCTTTTGCGTTGGATAGATAAACACATTGGCTTTAATTTGTAATTTTTTTTGCTAAAATAAGAAGAAAAAAATTTTATAATTTTTTCAAAAAAACAAAGGGGTTAGGTCATTAAAATTTTTTTCGCCCTACCCGCAAACAAAAAATTCGAATTAAAGCCAATGTGTTTATCTATCCAACGCCAAATGAATCAAGTCGATATCTTGAAAAGTAAGCAAGTTATGACCAAAATGGTAACCAGTTCTAATACTGCCTTATTCCGGCAATTTTTTGGCAGAACTGGTTACCTTTTTGGACATAACTTGCTTAGTTTTCAAGGTATCGACTTGGTTTCTTTTGCGTTGGATAGATAAACACATTGGCTTTAATTTGTAATTTTTTTTTTACGAAAATAAGAAAAAAATTTTTATAATTTTTTTCAAAAAAACAAAGGTCATTAAAATTTTTGAGGAAAAAAATTTTTTCGCCCTACCCGCAAACAAAAAATTCGAATTAAAGCCAATGTGTTTATCTATCCAACGCCAAATGAATCAAGTCGATATCTTGAAAACTAAGCAAGTTATGACCAAAATGGTAACCAGTTCTACTACTGCCTCATTCCGGCAATTTTTTGGCAGAACTGGTTACCTTTTTGGTCATAACTTGCTTAGTTTTCAAGGTATCGACTTGGTTTCTTTTGCGTTGGATAGATAAACACATTGGCTTTAATTTGTAATTTTTTTTGCGAAAATAAGAAAAAAAAATTTATAATTTTTTTCAAAAAAACAAAGGTCATTAAAATTTTTAAGGAAAAAAATTTTTTCGCCCTACCCGCAAACAAAAAATTCGAATTATAGCCAGTGTGTTTATCTAACCAACGCCAAATGAATCAAGTCGATATCTTGAAAACTAAGCAAGTTATGACCAAAATGGTAACCAGTTCTACTACTGCCTCATTCCGGCAATTTTTTGGCAGAACTGGTTACCTTTTTGGTCATAACTTGCTTAGTTTTCAAGGTATCGACTTGGTTTCTTTTGCGTTGGATAGATAATAGTCAATATCTTCAAAACTAAGCAAGTTATGACCAAAATGGTAACCAGTTCTACTACTGCCTCATTCCGGCAATTTTTTGGCAGAACTGGTTACCTTTTTGGTCATAACTTGCTTAGTTTTCAAGGTATCGACTTGGTTTCTTTTGCGTTGGATAGATAAACACATTGGCTTTAATTTGTAATTTTTTTTGCGAAAATAAGAAAAAAAAATTTTATAATTTTTTTCAAAAAAACAAAGGTCATTAAAATTTTTGAGGAAAAAAATTTTTTCGCCCTACCCGCAAACAAAAAATTCGAATTATAGCCAGTGTGTTTATCTAACCAACGCCAAATGAATCAAGTCGATATCTTGAAAACTAAGCAAGTTATGACCAAAATGGTAACCAGTTCTACTACTGCCTCATTCCGGCAATTTTTTGGCAGAACTGGTTACCTTTTTGGTCATAACTTGCTTAGTTTTCAAGGTATCGACTTGGTTTCTTTTGCGTTGGATAGATAAACACATTGGCTATAATTTGTAATTTTTTTTGCGAAAATAAGAAGAAAAAAATTTTATAATTTAAAAAAAACAAAGGGTTAGGTCATTAAAATTTTTAAGGAAAAAAATTTTTTCCCCTCCCCGCAAACAAAAAATTCGAATTAATGCCAATGTGTTTGTCTATCCAACGCCAAATGAATCAAGTCGATATCTTGAAAACTAAGCAAGTTATGACCAAAATGGTAACCAGTTCTACTACTGCCTCATTCCGGCAATTTTTTGGCAGAACTGGTTACCTTTTTGGTCATAACTTGCTTAGTTTTCAAGGTATCGACTTGGTTTCTTTTGCGTTGGATAGATAAACACATTGGCTATAATTTGTATTTATCTAACCAACGCCAAATGAATCAAGTCAATATCTTGAAAACTAAGCAAGTTATGACCAAAATGGTAACCAGTTCTGCCATAACTTGCTTAGTTTTCAAGGTATCGACTTGGTTTCTTTTGCGTTGGATAGATAATAGTCAATATCTTCAAAACTAAGCAAGTTATGACCAAAATGGTAACCAGTTCTACTACTGCCTCATTCCGGCAATTTTTTGGCAGAACTGGTTACCTTTTTGGTCATAACTTGCTTAGTTTTCAAGGTATCGACTTGGTTTCTTTTGCGTTGGATAGATAAACACATTGGCTTTAATTTGTAATTTTTTTTGCGAAAATAAGAAAAAAAAAATTTTATAATTTTTTTCAAAAAAACAAAGGTCATTAAAATTTTTGAGAAAAAAAATTTTTTCGCCCTACCCGCAAACAAAAAATTCGAGTTATAGCCAGTGTGTTTATCTAACCAACGCCAAATGAATCAAGTCGATATCTTGAAAACTAAGCAAGTTATGACCAAAATGGTAACCAGTTCTACTACTGCCTCATTCCGGCAATTTTTTGGCAGAACTGGTTACCTTTTTGGTCATAACTTGCTTAGTTTTCAAGGTATCGACTTGGTTTCTTTTGCGTTGGATAGATAAACACATTGGCTTTAAATTGTAATTTTTTTGCGAAAATAAGAAAAAAAAATTTTATAATTTTTTTCAAAAAAACAAAGGTCATTAAAATTTTTGAGGAAAAAAATTTTTTCGCCCTACACGCAAACAAAAAATTCGAATTATAGCCAGTGTGTTTATCTAACCAACGCCAAATGAATCAAGTCGATATCTTGAAAACTAAGCAAGTTATGACCAAAATGGTAACCAGTTCTACTACTGCCTCATTCCGGCAATTTTTTGGCAGAACTGGTTACCTTTTTGGTCATAACTTGCTTAGATTTCAAGGTATCGACTTGGTTTCTTTTGCGTTGGATAGATAAACACATTGGCTTTAATTTGTAATTTTTTTTGCGAAAATAAGAAAAAAAAATTTTATAATTTTTTTCAAAAAAACAAAGGTCATTAAAATTTTTGAGGAAAAAAATTTTTTCGCCCTACCCGCAAACAAAAAATTCGAATTAATGCCAATGTGTTTGTCTATCCAACGCCAAATGAATCAAGTCGATATCTTGAAAACTAAGCAAGTTATGACCAAAATGATAACCAGTTCTGCCATAACTTGCTTAGTTTTCAAGATATCGACTTGGTTTTTTTTTGCGTTGGATAGATAAACACATTGGCTTTAATTTGTAATTTTTTTTGCGAAAATAAGAAAAAAATTTTTATAATTTTTTTCAAAAAAACAAAGGTCATTAAAATTTTTGAGGAAAAAAATTTTTTCGCCCTACCCGCAAACAAAAAATTCGAATTAAAGCCAATGTGTTTATCTATCCAACGCCAAATGAATCAAGTCGATATCTTGAAAAGTAAGCAAGTTATGACCAAAATGGTAACCAGTTCTAATACTGCCTCATTCCGGCAATTTTTTGGCAGAACTGGTTACCTTTTTGGTCATAACTTGCTTAGTTTTCAAGGTATCGACTTGGTTTCTTTTGCGTTGGATAGATAAACACATTGGCTTTAATCTGTAATTTTTTTTTGCGAAAATAAGAAAAAAAATTTTATAATTTTTTCAAAAAAAAAAAAAACAAAGGGGTTAGGTCATTAAAATTTTTGAGGAAAAAATTTTTTTCGCCCTACCCGCAAACAAAAAATTCGAATTAAAGCCAATGTGTTTATCTATCCAACGCCAGATGAATCAAGTCGATATCTTGAAAACTAAGCAAGTTATGACCAAAATGGTAACCAGTTCTACTACTGCCTCATTCCGGCAATTTTTTGGCAGAACTGGTTACCTTTTTGGTCATAACTTGCTTAGTTTTCAAGGTATCGACATGTTTTTTTTTTGCGTTGGATAGATAAACACATTGACTATAATTTATAATTTTTTTTTGCGAAAATAAGAAAAAAAATTTATAATTTTTTCAAAAAAAAAAAACAAAGGGTTAGGTCATTAAAATTTTTGAGGAAAAAATTTTTTTTCGCCCTACCCGCAAACAAAAAATTCGAATTAAAGCCAATGTGTTTATCTATCCAACGCCAGATGAATCAAGTCGATATCTTGAAAACTAAGCAAGTTATGACCAAAATGGTAACCAGTTCTACTACTGCCTCATTCCGGCAATTTTTTGCCAGAACTGGTTACCTTTTTGGTCATAACTGCTTAGTTTTCAAGGTATCGACTTGGTTTCTTTTGCGTTGGATAGATAAACACATTGGCTTTAATTTGTAATTTTGTTTTTGCGAAAATAAGAAAAAAAAATTTTAAAATTTTTTCAAAAAAACAAAGGTCATTAAAATTTTTGAGGAAAAAATTTTTTCGCCCTACCCGCAAACAAAAGATTCGAATTAAAGCCAATGTGTTTATCTATCCAACGCCAAATGAATCAAGTCGATATCTTGAAAACTAAGCAAGTTATGACCAAAATGGTAACCAGTTCTACTACTGCCTCATTCCGGCAATTTTTTTGGCAGAACTGGTTACCTTTTTGGTCATAACTTGCTTAGTTTTCAAGGTATCGACTTGGTTTCTTTTGCGTTGGATAGATAAACACATTGGCTTTAATTTGTAATTTTTTTTTGCGAAAATAAGAAAAAAAAATTTTACAATTTTTTCAAAAAAACAAAGGTCATTAAAATTTTCGAGGAAAAAAATTTTTTCGCCCTACCCGCAAACAAAAAATTCGAATTAAAGCCAATGTGTTTATCTATCCAACGCCAAATGAATCAAGTCGATATCTTGAAAAGTAAGCAAGTTATGACCAAAATGGTAACCAGTTCTAATACTGCCTCATTCCGGCAATTTTTTGGCAGAACTGGTTACCTTTTTGGTCATAACTTGCTTAGTTTTCAAGGTATCGACTTGGTTTCTTTTGCGTTGGATAGATAAACACATTGGCTTTAATTTGTAATTTTTTTGCGAAAATAAGAAAAAAATTTTTACAAATTTTTTCAAAAAAAAACAGGGGTTAGGTCATTAAAATTTTTGAGGAAAAAATTTTTTTTCGCCCTACCCGCAAACAAAAAATTCGAATTAAAGCCAATGTGTTTATCTATCCAACGCCAAATGAATCAAGTCGATATCTTGAAAACTAAGCAAGTTATGACCAAAATGGTAACCAGTTCTAATACTGCTTCATTCCGGCAATTTTTTGGCAGAACTGGTTACCTTTTTGGTCATAACTTGCTTAGTTTTCAAGGTATCGACTTGGTTTCTTTTGCGTTGGATAGATAAACACATTGACTATAATTTATATTTTTTTTTTGCTAAAATAAGAAGAAAAAAATTTTATAATTTTTTCAAAAAAACAAAGGGGTTAGGTCATTAAAATTTTTTCGCCCTACCCGCAAACAAAAAATTCGAATTAAAGCCAATGTGTTTATCTATCCAACGCCAAATGAATCAAGTCGATATCTTGAAAAGTAAGCAAGTTATGACCAAAATGGTAACCAGTTCTAATACTGCCTCATTCCGGCAATTTTTTGGCAGAACTGGTTACCTTTTTGGTCATAACTTGCTTAGTTTTCAAGGTATCGACTTGGTTTCTTTTGCGTTGGATAGATAAACACATTGGCTTTAATTTGTAATTTTTTTGCGAAAATAAGAAAAAAATTTTTACAAATTTTTTCAAAAAAAAACAGGGGTTAGGTCATTAAAATTTTTGAGGAAAAAATTTTTTTTCGCCCTACCCGCAAACAAAAAATTCGAATTAAAGCCAATGTGTTTATCTATCCAACGCCAAATGAATCAAGTCGATATCTTGAAAACTAAGCAAGTTATGACCAAAATGGTAACCAGTTCTAATACTGCTTCATTCCGGCAATTTTTTGGCAGAACTGGTTACCTTTTTGGTCATAACTTGCTTAGTTTTCAAGGTATCGACTTGGTTTCTTTTGCGTTGGATAGATAAACACATTGGCTTTAATTTGTAATTTTTTTGCGAAAATAAGAAAAAAATTTTTACAAATTTTTTCAAAAAAAAACAGGGGTTAGGTCATTAAAATTTTTGAGGAAAAAATTTTTTTTCGCCCTACCCGCAAACAAAAAATTCGAATTAAAGCCAATGTGTTTATCTATCCAACGCCAAATGAATCAAGTCGATATCTTGAAAACTAAGCAAGTTATGACCAAAATGGTAACCAGTTCTAATACTGCTTCATTCCGGCAATTTTTTGGCAGAACTGGTTACCTTTTTGGTCATAACTTGCTTAGTTTTCAAGGTATCGACTTGGTTTCTTTTGCGTTGGATAGATAAACACATTGGCTTTAATTTGTAATTTTTTTGCGAAAATAAGAAAAAAATTTTTACAAATTTTTTCAAAAAAAAACAGGGGTTAGGTCATTAAAATTTTTGAGGAAAAAATTTTTTTTCGCCCTACCCGCAAACAAAAAATTCGAATTAAAGCCAATGTGTTTATCTATCCAACGCCAAATGAATCAAGTCGATATCTTGAAAACTAAGCAAGTTATGACCAAAATGGTAACCAGTTCTAATACTGCTTCATTCCGGCAATTTTTTGGCAGAACTGGTTACCTTTTTGGTCATAACTTGCTTAGTTTTCAAGGTATCGACTTGGTTTCTTTTGCGTTGGATAGATAAACACATTGGCTTTAATTTGTAATTTTTTTGCGAAAATAAGAAAAAAATTTTTACAAATTTTTTCAAAAAAAAACAGGGGTTAGGTCATTAAAATTTTTGAGGAAAAAATTTTTTTTCGCCCTACCCGCAAACAAAAAATTCGAATTAAAGCCAATGTGTTTATCTATCCAACGCCAAATGAATCAAGTCAATATCTTGAAAACTAAGCAAGTTATGACCAAAATGGTAACCAGTTCTAATACTGCTTCATTCCGGCAATTTTTTGGCAGAACTGGTTACCTTTTTGGTCATAACTTGCTTAGTTTTCAAGGTATCGACTTGGTTTCTTTTGCGTTGGATAGATAAACACATTGGCTTTAATTTGTAATTTTTTTGCGAAAATAAGAAAAAAATTTTTACAAATTTTTTCAAAAAAAAACAGGGGTTAGGTCATTAAAATTTTTGAGGAAAAAATTTTTTTTCGCCCTACCCGCAAACAAAAAATTCGAATTAAAGCCAATGTGTTTATCTATCCAACGCCAAATGAATCAAGTCGATATCTTGAAAACTAAGCAAGTTATGACCAAAATGGTAACCAGTTCTAATACTGCCTCATTCCGGCAATTTTTTGGCAGAACTGGTTACCTTTTTGGTCATAACTTGCTTAGTTTTCAAGGTATCGACTTGGTTTCTTTTGCGTTGGATAGATAAACACATTGGCTTTAATTTGTAATTTTTTTGCGAAAATAAGAAAAAAAATTTTACAAATTTTTTCAAAAAAAAACAGGGGTTAGGTCATTAAAATTTTTGAGGAAAAAATTTTTTTTCGCCCTACCCGCAAACAAAAAATTCGAATTAAAGCCAATGTGTTTATCTATCCAACGCCAAATGAATCAAGTCGATATCTTGAAAACTAAGCAAGTTATGACCAAAATGGTAACCAGTTCTAATACTGCTTCATTCCGGCAATTTTTTGGCAGAACTGGTTACCTTTTTGGTCATAACTTGCTTAGTTTTCAAGGTATCGACTTGGTTTCTTTTGCGTTGGATAGATAAACACATTGGCTTTAATTTGTAATTTTTTTGCGAAAATAAGAAAAAAATTTTTACAAATTTTTTCAAAAAAAAACAGGGGTTAGGTCATTAAAATTTTTGAGGAAAAAATTTTTTTTCGCCCTACCCGCAAACAAAAAATTCGAATTAAAGCCAATGTGTTTATCTATCCAACGCCAAATGAATCAAGTCGATATCTTGAAAACTAAGCAAGTTATGACCAAAATGGTAACCAGTTCTAATACTGCTTCATTCCGGCAATTTTTTGGCAGAACTGGTTACCTTTTTGGTCATAACTTGCTTAGTTTTCAAGGTATCGACTTGGTTTCTTTTGCGTTGGATAGATAAACACATTGGCTTTAATTTGTAATTTTTTTGCGAAAATAAGAAAAAAATTTTTACAAATTTTTTCAAAAAAAAACAGGGGTTAGGTCATTAAAATTTTTGAGGAAAAAATTTTTTTTCGCCCTACCCGCAAACAAAAAATTCGAATTAAAGCCAATGTGTTTATCTATCCAACGCCAAATGAATCAAGTCGATATCTTGAAAACTAAGCAAGTTATGACCAAAATGGTAACCAGTTCTAATACTGCTTCATTCCGGCAATTTTTTGGCAGAACTGGTTACCTTTTTGGTCATAACTTGCTTAGTTTTCAAGGTATCGACTTGGTTTCTTTTGCGTTGGATAGATAAACACATTGGCTTTAATTTGTAATTTTTTGCGAAAATAAGAAAAAAATTTTTACAAATTTTTTCAAAAAAAAAACAGGGGTTAGGTCATTAAAATTTTTGAGGAAAAAAATTTTTTCGCCCTACCCGCAAACAAAAAATTCGAATTATAGCCAGTGTGTTTATCTAACCAACGCCAAATGAATCAAGTCGATATCTTGAAAACTAAGCAAGTTATGACCAAAATGGTAACCAGTTCTACTACTGCCTCATTCCGGCAATTTTTTGGCAGAACTGGTTACCTTTTTGGTCATAACTTGCTTAGTTTTCAAGGTATCGACTTGGTTTCTTTTGCGTTGGATAGATAAACACATTGGCTTTAATTTGTATTTTTTTTTGCGAAAATAAGAAAAAAAAATTTTATAATTTTTTTCAAAAAAACAAAGGTCATTAAAATTTTTGAGGAAAAAAATTTTTTCGCCCTACCCGCAAACAAAAAATTCGAATTATAGCCAGTGTGTTTGTCTATCCAACGCCAAATGAATCAAGTCGATATCTTGAAAACTAAGCAAGTTATGACCAAAATGGTAACCAGTTCTACTACTGCCTCATTCCGGCAATTTTTTGGCAGAACTGGTTACCTTTTTGGTCATAACTTGCTTAGTTTTCAAGGTATCGACTTGGTTTCTTTTGCGTTGGATAGATAAACACATTGGCTATAATTTGTATTTATCTAACCAACGCCAAATGAATCAAGTCAATATCTTGAAAACTAAGCAAGTTATGACCAAAATGGTAACCAGTTCTGCCATAACTTGCTTAGTTTTCAAGGTATCGACTTGGTTTCTTTTGCGTTGGATAGATAATAGTCAATATCTTGAAAACTAAGCAAGTTATGACCAAAATGGTAACCAGTTCTACTACTGCCTCATTCCGGCAATTTTTTGGCAGAACTGGTTACCTTTTTGGTCATAACTTGCTTAGTTTTCAAGGTATCGACTTGGTTTCTTTTGCGTTGGATAGATAAACACATTGGCTTTAATTTGTATTTTTTTTTTGCGAAAATAAGAAAAAAAATTTTATAATTTTTTCAAAAAAACAAAGGGGTCATTAAAATTTTTGAGGAAAAAAATTTTTTTCGCCCTACCCGCAAACAAAAAATTCGAATTAAAGCCAATGTGTTTATCTATCCAACGCCAAATGAATCAAGTCGATATCTTGAAAAGTAAGCAAGTTATGAAATGGTAACCAGTTCTACTACTGCCTCATTCCGGCAATTTTTTGGCAGAACTGGTTACCTTTTTGGTCATAACTTGCTTAGTTTTCAAGGTATCGACTTGGTTTCTTTTGCGTTGGATAGATAAACACATTGGTTATAATTTGTAATTTTTTTGCGAAATTAAGAAGCAAAAAAATTTTATAATTTAAAAAAAAAACAAAGGGGTTAGGTCATTAAAATTTTTGAGGAAAAAAATTTTTTTGCCCTACCCGCAAACAAAAAATTCGAATTAAAGCCAATGTGTTTATCTATCCAACGCAAAAGAAACCAAGTCGATACCTTGAAAACTAAGCAAGTTATGACCAAAATGGTAACCAGTTCTATTACTGCCTCATTCCGGCAATTTTTTGGCAGAACTGGTTACCATTTTGGTCATAACTTGCTTAGTTTTCAAGATATTGACTTGATTCACTTGGCGTTGGTTAGATAAATACAAATTATAGCCAATGTGTTTATCTATCCAACGCAAAAGAAACCAAGTCGATACCTTGAAAACTAAGCAAGTTATGACCAAAACGGTAACCAGTTCTGCCAAAAAATTGCCGGAATGAGGCAGTAATAGAACTGGTTACCATTTTGGTCATAACTTGCTTAGTTTTCAAGGTATCGACTTGGTTTCTTTTGCGTTGGATAGATAAACACATTGGCTTTAATTCGAATTTTTTGTTTGCGGGTAGGGCGAAGAAAATTTTTTTCCTCAAAAATTTTAATGACCTAACCCTTTGTTTTTTTTTAAATTATAAAATTTTTTTCTTCTTATTTTCGCAAAAAAAATTACAAATTATAGCCAATGTGTTTATCTATCCAACGCAAAAGAAACCAAGTCGATATCTTGAAAACTAAGCAAGTTATGACCAAAATGGTAACCAGTTCTATTACTGCCTCATTCCGGCAATTTTTTGGCAGAACTGGTTACCTTTTTGGTCATAACTTGCTTAGTTTTCAAGGTATCGACTTGGTTTCTTTTGCGTTGGATAGATAAACACATTGGCTATAATTTGTATTTATCTAACCAACGCCAAATGAATCAAGTCAATATCTTGAAAACTAAGCAAGTTATGACCAAAATGGTAACCAGTTCTGCCATAACTTACTTAGTTTTCAAGATATCGACTTGGTTTCTTTTGCGTTGGATAGATAAACACATTGGCTTTAATTTGGTTTCTTTTGCGTTGGATAGATAAACACATTGGCTATAATTTGTAATTTTTTTGCGAAAATAAGAAGCAAAACAATTTTGTAATTTTTTCAAAAAAACAAAGCGGTCATTAAAATTTTTGAGGAAAAAAATTTTTTTCGCCCTACCCGCAAACAAAAAATTCGAATTAAAGCCAATGTGTTTATCTATCCAACGCCAAATGAATCAAGTCGATATCTTGAAAACTAAGCAAGTTATGACCAAAATGATAACCAGTTCTACTACTGCCTCATTCCGGCCATTTTTTGGTGGAACTGGTTACCTTTTTGGTCATAACTTGCTTAGTTTTAAAGGTATCGACTTGGTTTCTTTTGCGTTGGATAGATAAACACATTGGCTTTAATTTGTAATTTTTTTTTGCGAAAATAAGAAAAAAAATTTTATAATTTTTTTCAAAAAAACAAAGGTCATTAAAATTTTTGAGGAAAAAAATTTTTTTCGCCCTACCCGCAAACAAAAAATTCGAATTAAAGCCAATGTGTTTATCTAACCAACGCCAAATGAATCAAGTCGATATCTTGAAAACTAAGCAAGTTATGACCAAAATGGTAACCAGTTCTATTACTGCCTCATTCCGGCAATTTTTTGGCAGAACTGGTTACCTTTTTGGTCATAACTTGCTTAGTTTTCAAGGTATCGACTTGGTTTCTTTTGCGTTGGATAGATAAACACATTGGCTATAATTTGTATTTATCTAACCAACGCCAAATGAATCAAGTCAATATCTTGAAAACTAAGCAAGTTATGACCAAAATGGTAACCAGTTCTGCCATAACTTACTTAGTTTTCAAGATATCGACTTGGTTTCTTTTGCGTTGGATAGATAAACACATTGGCTTTAATTTGGTTTCTTTTGCGTTGGATAGATAAACACATTGGCTATAATTTGTAATTTTTTTGCGAAAATAAGAAGCAAAACAATTTTGTAATTTTTTCAAAAAAACAAAGCGGTCATTAAAATTTTTGAGGAAAAAAATTTTTTTCGCCCTACCCGCAAACAAAAAATTCGAATTAAAGCCAATGTGTTTATCTATCCAACGCCAAATGAATCAAGTCGATATCTTGAAAACTAAGCAAGTTATGACCAAAATGATAACCAGTTCTACTACTGCCTCATTCCGGCCATTTTTTGGTGGAACTGGTTACCTTTTTGGTCATAACTTGCTTAGTTTTCAAGGTATCGACTTGGTTTCTTTTGCGTTGGATAGATAAACACATTGGCTATAATTTGTATTTATCTAACCAACGCCAAATGAATCAAGTCAATATCTTGAAAACTAAGCAAGTTATGACCAAAATGGTAACCAGTTCTACTACTGCCTCATTCCGGCAATTTTTTGGCAGAACTGGTTACCTTTTTGGTCATAACTTGCTTAGTTTTCAAGGTATCGACTTGGTTTTTTTGCGTTGGATAGATAAACACATTGGCTATAATTTGTAATTTTTTTGCGAAAATAAGAAGCAAAAAAATTTTATAATTTTTTCAAAAAAAACAAAGGGGTTAGGTCATTAAAATTTTTGAGGAAAAAAATTTTTTTCGCCCTACCCGCAAACAAAAAATTCGAATTAAAGCCAATGTGTTTATCTATCCAACGCCAAATGAATCAAGTCGATATCTTGAAAACTAAGCAAGTTATGACCAAAATGATAACCAGTTCTACTACTGCCTCATTCCGGCCATTTTTTGGTGGAACTGGTTACCTTTTTGGTCATAACTTGCTTAGTTTTCAAGGTATCGACTTGGTTTCTTTTGCGTTGGATAGATAAACACATTGGCTTTAATTTGGTTTCTTTTGCGTTGGATAGATAAACACATTGGCTATAATTTGTAATTTTTTTGCGAAATTAAGAAGAAAAAAAATTTTATAATTTAAAAAAAAAAAAAAACAAAGGGGTTAGGTCATAAAAATTTTTTTCGCCCTACCCGCAAACAAAAAATTCGAATTAAAGCCAATGTGTTCATCTAACCAACGCCAAATGAATCAAGTCGATATCTTGAAAACTAAGCAAGTTATGACCAAAATGGTAACCAGTTCTGCCATAACTTGCTTAGTTTTCAATATATCGACTTGGTTTCTTTTGCGTTGGATAGATAAACACATTGGCTATAATTTGTATTTATCTAACCAACGCCAAGTGAATCAAGTCAATATCTTGAAAACTAAGCAAGTTATGACCAAA
This sequence comes from Germaria angustata, assembly GCA_963681545.1. NCBI lineage: Eukaryota > Metazoa > Arthropoda > Insecta > Diptera > Tachinidae > Germaria > Germaria angustata. The sequence goes on along the minus strand of OY812998.1, from coordinate 63,605,066 downwards.
ATGGTAACCAGTTCTGCCATAACTTACTTAGTTTTCAAGATATCGACTTGGTTTCTTTTGCGTTGGATAGATAAACACATTGGCTTTAATTTGGTTTCTTTTGCGTTGGATAGATAAACACATTGGCTATAATTTGTAATTTTTTTGCGAAAATAAGAAGCAAAAAAATTTTGTAATTTTTTCAAAAAAACAAAGCGGTCATTAAAATTTTTGAGGAAAAAAATTTTTTCGCCCTACCCGCAAACAAAAAATTCGAATTAAAGCCAATGTGTTTATCTATCCAACGCCAAATGAATCAAGTCGATATCTTGAAAACTAAGCAAGTTATGACCAAAATGATAACCAGTTCTACTACTGCCTCATTCCGGCCATTTTTTGGTGGAACTGGTTACCTTTTTGGTCATAACTTGCTTAGTTTTCAAGGTATCGACTTGGTTTCTTTTGCGTTGGATAGATAAACACATTGGCTATAATTTGTATTTATCTAACCAACGCCAAATGAATCAAGTCAATATCTTGAAAACTAAGCAAGTTATGACCAAAATGGTAACCAGTTCTACTACTGCCTCATTCCGGCAATTTTTTGGCAGAACTGGTTACCTTTTTGGTCATAACTTGCTTAGTTTTCAAGGTATCGACTTGGTTTTTTTGCGTTGGATAGATAAACACATTGGCTATAATTTGTAATTTTTTTGCGAAAATAAGAAGCAAAAAAATTTTATAATTTTTTCAAAAAAAAAAACAAAGGGGTTAGGTCATTAAAATTTTTGAGGAAAAAAATTTTTTTCGCCCTACCCGCAAACAAAAAATTCGAATTAAAGCCAATGTGTTTATCTATCCAACGCCAAATGAATCAAGTCGATATCTTGAAAACTAAGCAAGTTATGACCAAAATGATAACCAGTTCTACTACTGCCTCATTCCGGCCATTTTTTGGTGGAACTGGTTACCTTTTTGGTCATAACTTGCTTAGTTTTCAAGGTATCGACTTGGTTTCTTTTGCGTTGGATAGATAAACACATTGGCTATAATTTGTATTTATCTAACCAACGCCAAATGAATCAAGTCAATATCTTGAAAACTAAGCAAGTTATGACCAAAATGGTAACCAGTTCTACTACTGCCTCATTCCGGCAATTTTTTGGCAGAACTGGTTACCTTTTTGGTCATAACTTGCTTAGTTTTCAAGGTATCGACTTGGTTTTTTTGCGTTGGATAGATAAACACATTGGCTATAATTTGTAATTTTTTTGCGAAAATAAGAAGCAAAAAAATTTTATAATTTTTTCAAAAAAAAACAAAGGGGTTAGGTCATTAAAATTTTTGAGGAAAAAAATTTTTTTCGCCCTACCCGCAAACAAAAAATTCGAATTAAAGCCAATGTGTTTATCTATCCAACGCCAAATGAATCAAGTCGATATCTTGAAAACTAAGCAAGTTATGACCAAAATGATAACCAGTTCTACTACTGCCTCATTCCGGCAATTTTTTGGTGGAACTGGTTACCTTTTTGGTCATAACTTGCTTAGTTTTCAAGGTATCGACTTGGTTTCTTTTGCGTTGGATAGATAAACACATTGGTTATAATTTGTAATTTTTTTGCGAAATTAAGAAGAAAAAAAATTTTATAATTTAAAAAAAAAAAAAAACAAAGGGGTTAGGTCATAAAAATTTTTTTCGCCCTACCCGCAAACAAAAAATTCGAATTAAAGCCAATGTGTTCATCTAACCAACGCCAAATGAATCAAGTCGATATCTTGAAAACTAAGCAAGTTATGACCAAAATGGTAACCAGTTCTGCCATAACTTGCTTAGTTTTCAATATATCGACTTGGTTTCTTTTGCGTTGGATAGATAAACACATTGGCTATAATTTGTATTTATCTAACCAACGCCAAATGAATCAAGTCGATATCTTGAAAAGTAAGCAAGTTATGACCAAAATGATAACCAGTTCTACTACTGCCTCATTCCGGCAATTTTTTGGCAGAACTGGTTACCTTTTTGGTCATAACTTGCTTAGTTTTCAAGGTATCGACTTGGTTTCTTTTGCGTTGGATAGATAAACACATTGGCTTTAATTTGTAATTTTTTTTGCGAAAATAAGAAAAAAAAATTTTATAATTTTTTTAAAAAAAACAAAGGTCATTAAAATTTTTGAGGAAAAAAATTATTTTCGCCCTACCCGCAAACAAAAAATTCGAATTAAAGCCAATGTGTTTATCTATCCAACGCCAAATGAATCAAGTCGATATCTTGAAAACTAAGCAAGTTATGACCAAAATGATAACCAGTTCTACTACTGCCTCATTCCGGCAATTTTTTGGCAGAACTGGTTACCTTTTTGGTCATAACTTGCTTAGTTTTCAAGGTATCGACTTGGTTTCTTTTGCGTTGGATAGATAAACACATTGGCTTTAATTTGTAATTTTTTTTGCGAAAATAAGAAAAAAAAATTTTATAATTTTTTTAAAAAAAACAAAGGTCATTAAAATTTTTGAGGAAAAAAATTTTTTCGCCCTACCCGCAAACAAAAAATTCGAATTAAAGCCAATGTGTTTATCTATCCAACGCCAAATGAATCAAGTCGATATCTTGAAAACTGAGCAAGTCATGACCAAAATGATAACCAGTTCTACTACTGCCTCATTCCGGCAATTTTTTGCCAGAACTGGTTACCTTTTTGATCATAACTTGCTTAGTTTTGAAGGTATCGACTTGGTTTCTTTTGCGTTGGATAGATAAACACATTGGTTATAATTTGTAATTTTTTTGCGAAAATAAGAAGCAAAAAAATTTTATAATTTTTTCAAAAAAAAAAACAAAGGGGTTAGGTCATTAAAATTTTTGAGGAAAAAAATTTTTTCGCCCTACCCGCAAACAAAAAATTCGAATTAAAGCCAATGTGTTTATCTATCCAACGCCAAATGAATCAAGTCGATATCTTGAAAACTAAGCAAGTTATGACCAAAATGGTAACCAGTTCTACTACTGCCTCATTCCGGCAATTTTTTGGCAGAACTGGTTACCTTTTTGGTCATAACTTGCTTAGTTTTCAAGGTATCGACTTGGTTTCTTTTGCGTTGGATAGATAAACACATTGGTTATAATTTGTAATTTTTTTGCGAAATTAAGAAGAAAAAAATTTTATAATTTTTTCAAAAAAAAAAAAACAAAGGGGTTAGGTCATAAAAATTTTTTTCGCCCTACCCGCAAACAAAAAATTCGAATTATAGCCAATGTGTTTATCTAACCAACGCCAAATGAATCAAGTCGATATCTTGAAAACTAAGCAAGTTATGACCAAAATGGTAACCAGTTCTACTACTGCCTCATTCCGGCAATTTTTTGGCAGAACTGGTTACCTTTTTGGTCATAACTTGCTTAGTTTTCAAGATATCGACTTGGTTTCTTTTGCGTTGGATAGATGAACACATTGGCTTTAATTTGTATTTTTTTGCGAAAATAAGAAGAAAAAATTTTATAATTTAAAAAAAAACAAAGGGGTTAGGTCATTAAAATTTTTGAGGAAAAAATTTTTTTTCGCCCTACCCGCAAACAAAAAATTCGAATTAAAGCCAATGAGTTTATCTATCCAACGCCAAATGAATCAAGTCGATATCTTGAAAACCAAGCAAGTTATGACCAAAATGATAACCAGTTCTACTACTGCCTCATTCCGGCCATTTTTTGGTGGAACTGGTTACCTTTTTGGTCATAACTTGCTTAGTTTTCAAGGTATCGACTTGGTTTCTTTTGCGTTGGATAGATAAACACATTGGCTATAATTTGTATTTATCTAACCAACGCCAAATGAATCAAGTCAATATCTTGAAAACTAAGCAAGTTATGACCAAAATGGTAACCAGTTCTACTACTGCCTCATTCCGGCAATTTTTTGGCAGAACTGGTTACCTTTTTGGTCATAACTTGCTTAGTTTTCAAGGTATCGACTTGGTTTTTTTGCGTTGGATAGATAAACACATTGGCTATAATTTGTAATTTTTTTGCGAAAATAAGAAGCAAAAAAATTTTATAATTTTTTCAAAAAAAAACAAAGGGGTTAGGTCATTAAAATTTTTGAGGAAAAAAATTTTTTTCGCCCTACCCGCAAACAAAAAATTCGAATTAAAGCCAATGTGTTTATCTATCCAACGCCAAATGAATCAAGTCGATATCTTGAAAACTAAGCAAGTTATGACCAAAATGATAACCAGTTCTACTACTGCCTCATTCCGGCCATTTTTTGGTGGAACTGGTTACCTTTTTGGTCATAACTTGCTTAGTTTTCAAGGTATCGACTTGGTTTCTTTTGCGTTGGATAGATAAACACATTGGTTATAATTTGTAATTTTTTTGCGAAATTAAGAAGAAAAAAAATTTTATAATTTAAAAAAAAAAAAAAACAAAGGGGTTAGGTCATAAAAATTTTTTTCGCCCTACCCGCAAACAAAAAATTCGAATTAAAGCCAATGTGTTCATCTAACCAACGCCAAATGAATCAAGTCGATATCTTGAAAACTAAGCAAGTTATGACCAAAATGGTAACCAGTTCTGCCATAACTTGCTTAGTTTTCAATATATCGACTTGGTTTCTTTTGCGTTGGATAGATAAACACATTGGCTATAATTTGTATTTATCTAACCAACGCCAAATGAATCAAGTCGATATCTTGAAAAGTAAGCAAGTTATGACCAAAATGATAACCAGTTCTACTACTGCCTCATTCCGGCAATTTTTTGGCAGAACTGGTTACCTTTTTGGTCATAACTTGCTTAGTTTTCAAGGTATCGACTTGGTTTTTTTTGCGTTGGATAGATAAACACATTGGCTATAATTTGTATTTTTTTTGCGAAAATAAGAAGCAAAAAAATTTTATAATTTTTTCAAAAAAAACAAAGGGGTTAGGTCATTAAAATTTTTGAGGAAAAAAATTATTTTCGCCCTACCCGCAAACAAAAAATTCGAATTAAAGCCAATGTGTTTATCTATCCAACGCCAAATGAATCAAGTCGATATCTTGAAAACTAAGCAAGTTATGACCAAAATGATAACCAGTTCTACTACTGCCTCATTCCGGCAATTTTTTGGCAGAACTGGTTACCTTTTTGGTCATAACTTGCTTAGTTTTCAAGGTATCGACTTGGTTTCTTTTGCGTTGGATAGATAAACACATTGGTTATAATTTGTAATTTTTTTGCGAAATTAAGAAGAAAAAAATTTTATAATTTTTTCAAAAAAAAAAAAACAAAGGGGTTAGGTCATAAAAATTTTTTTCGCCCTACCCGCAAACAAAAAATTCGAATTATAGCCAATGTGTTTATCTAACCAACGCCAAATGAATCAAGTCGATATCTTGAAAACTAAGCAAGTTATGACCAAAATGGTAACCAGTTCTACTACTGCCTCATTCCGGCAATTTTTTGGCAGAACTGGTTACCTTTTTGGTCATAACTTGCTTAGTTTTCAAGATATCGACTTGGTTTCTTTTGCGTTGGATAGATGAACACATTGGCTTTAATTTGTATTTTTTTGCGAAAATAAGAAGAAAAAATTTTATAATTTAAAAAAAAAACAAAGGGGTTAGGTCATTAAAATTTTTGAGGAAAAAATTTTTTTTCGCCCTACCCGCAAACAAAAAATTCGAATTAAAGCCAATGAGTTTATCTATCCAACGCCAAATGAATCAAGTCGATATCTTGAAAACCAAGCAAGTTATGACCAAAATGGTAACCAGTTCTACTACTGCCTCATTTCGGCAATTTTTTGGCAGAACTGGTTACCTTTTTGGTCATAACTTGCTTAGTTTTCAAGGTATCGACTTGGTTTCTTTTGCGTTGGATAGATAAACACATTGGCTTTAATTTGTATTTTTTTGCGAAAATAGGTTAGGTTAGGTTAGGTTGATTGAAGGGGTATGTTAGCCCATGTCACACGACATACACCTAAGCCAGTGAAGGCTTGTTGTGCGCTCCTTTGAATTTAACCATAGCATATTGACCCAAAGGCCTAGAGAAACTCCGTGTCACTCACAAAGTTCCTTAGTTTCCTCCAGCATATTCCCCGTAATCGGCTTATGTCCGGTAAGATGTCACCCCCAACATATCGGGATCTTATTTGTGAGAAGGCGGGGCATTGGCACAAATAGTGTTCCAATGTTTCGCTCTCCTCCCCACATGCTCTACATTCATCTCCTCCCGCTATTCCGACGCCTTTAAGATGTGCCAGTAGTTGAGAGTGCCCTGTGACAACTCCCATTATTCTACTTAGTTCGAGCTTACTAAGTTTTAGCAGCTCCCTCGTTCTTCTCTCGTTTGGATCTCCCCATAGAATTTTTGTATTGATTCCCATGGTTCCGTTATTCCAGAGAGTTGAATGGGCCCTATGTGCCCAAGTCTTTAGCTCGGATTTAACTGCATCGAAAGGTTTCGCGCATTCCAAGCTTATATTACCTAACTCTATTGCCCTAGAAGCAAGTGAGTTTGCCCTTTCATTTCCAGTTATCCCCGCGTGCCCTGGCACCCATATGATGCGCACTTCACCATGTGTCGAGTAACTGTTAATAACGTTTTTGCAATCCCAAACTGTACGTGATTTAGTGCGTTCCTTTGAGATTGCTCTAATGGCCATCTGACTATCTGCGAATATATTCACAAGTCCTGACCTCCCCATTACGTTGAGTTCCCTGATACACTCCGTTATCGCCGTTATCTATATAAACACCAAGTCCCGTTTTCCCTCTCGACCTTGATCCATCCGTGTAACAATGAAGCCCCATGGGGATCTGGTTCCAAGGGTCGGTCAACCAGGAATGGATGTCGGGGATCAATGTTCCGCAGTTGGCCTCTAGTCTAGTCTCCGGTATGCGGTCATTTGCAACATTATCCGGTATGGACTCTCCTATGGCCGTAAAGATTCGTTGATGATGCGCTTCGTGTTCCTGATCGATCCACTCACCCATCACCTTTAGTCGTTTTGCTGCAAGAGCCGCTTCGTATTTTATACGAATTTCGATTGGCTGGATAGATAATATTGTTTCCATCGCCCCTGTTGATGTCGTTCGGAAGGCCCCACTTATACCAAGACAGCAGGTTCTCTGAACTTTCTGTATTGTTTTGATGTTGCATTTATATTCCATCGACGTCCACCACACTATAGAAGCATAGGTCATAATCGGCCTGATAACGCTACTATAAAGCCAGTGTGTCATCTCTGGATTCAGCCCCCATCTTGCGCCTATGGCCCGTTTACAGATTGACCAACATATATGAGCCTTTTTGACTCTTTCGTTTATGTGGTCTTTCCATTTTAATTTCCGATCGAGAATGACTCCTAGATACTTCACCCTGTCGGAAATATTTATTGTCCTTTCAAGAAAGCGCGGCTGATCATATGGAGCTATCTTCGTCTTTCTTGTAAATAGGCCAATTTCAGTTTTTTCCGGGTTAACGTTCAACCCTCTTTGTTAAGCCCAGTTGTGTGCCAGGGTTAATGCCTCCTCGGCCTTCCTGCACAAATGATTTGGATCCCTTCCCTTCAGAAGTATCATGACGTCATCTGCATAGCAGACTGTCTCGAATCCGTCATCGGTCAGAGTCCTAATAAGGGTGTATATTGTTGTGGTCCATAGAAGGGGTGATAAAATCCCCCCTTGTGGAGTTCCACATTGCACCCTTTTTCTTATACTTACATTGTGCGCCTCACAATTAATCCATCTGTTCCTTAGCATACTGCCAATCCAGTCGCGTATCGCCCGGTTGACATTAAACTGGTCCAGGGAATGGATAAGTGTGTTGGTATGCACGTTGTTAAAAGCCCCCTCAATGTCAATGCAAACCGCGAGAGTGTACATCTTTTCATTAAGAGACCTTTCTATAAAATACACCACATTATGCAATGCAGTGTCCACTGATCTACCTTTGACGTATGCGTGTTGCTTGAACCTCAGCATATGGCCTGCGATCCTGCCTTTAACCATGTCGTCGATTATCCTCTCCATGGTTTTCAGCAAGAAGGAAGTTAGGCTTATTGGTCTATAAGCCTTTGGTGAAGAATAATTTGGCTTGCCAGGTTTGGGGATAAACACTACCCTCGCCTCCTGCCAGCCTACTGGAATATATGCGTGTGTTAGGCATGCATTATAAATTCCTGCAAGAGGTGTCGAAACTGAATTCATCCCTTTCTGCAGGAGCGCCGGAAAGATACCATCCGGACCCGCAGCCTTAAACGGAGAGAAGCTTTTTATCGCTTCCATAACCATCCTATCGCTGATAATAGGCACCTCATGTTCACCACTTCTCCCATCGTCCAGCATAGCCGAAAGTTCGGCCGGGCTGCATGGAAAATGTGTATCCATGAGGAGTTTAATGGTTTCCTCCACATTTTCAATTGTCTTGCCCGTTTCATCCACTAATGATTCAGCCTGGATGTGGGCTTTTTACAAAAATTTTTTAATTTTAGAAACGTCGCTTACACTGTCCACCTGTTCACAGAAAAGCCTCCAGGATGTACGTTTAGCAGTTCTTATTCTCTTGTTGTAATTTCGGAGTTTATCACGATAATCCTCCCAATATACTGGTAATCTTTTACGTTTCGCTCTATTATAGAGTCGGCGGACTTCCCTCCCCATTGCCCGAATCTCCCCTGTCATCCAGGGTTTCTCGTATGGGGATTTTCTTTCCCGAAGTGGGCAACTCTCTTCAAACGACTCAACTAAAGCGTCCGTAATGATTTTGACTTTACTGTCTATGTCCTCTCTTTCTAGGCGATTGAAAGAAGCCTGCCCTAAATGAGAATCAAGTGACCTTTCGAATTTTGCCCAATCAGTTCTAGCCCTGTTTCGAAAGGTTATAGGTTCTGGCGGTTGCCTTGCAATTTTAAACATAATATAACGATGATCTGAGAATGAGTGCTCGTTCAGAACCCTCCATTCAGCAATTTCATCGATTACGTTTTCAGAACATATGGTTACATCTAATACCTCCGCTCTAATTCTATTAATAAAGGTAGGCGTATTACCAGTATTAACAGTTAATAGATCGTTAGTATTCAGAAATTCTAAAAGAGCCTGTCCCCTTTTATTAATGTTAGTACTACCCCATGCAATATGATGCGAATTAGTATCGCATCCGATTAGTACTTTCCTACCTTTTGTTCTGCAATCTTCAACCAAGTGTTGTAATTCCGACGTTGGTGGTAGTGTCGGTGCATCATACGGCAAGTATACTGATGCTAGGCATATGTTTCTATTTCCCTGCTTCAGTACTGTTGCGTCTGCTGTTGACAACTCTGTGGATAAAAGAAAGCATAAATTTTTGTGACTAAGAATACAGGTCCTCGGACGATTCCCTGTTTTAGCATAAAATAATTGGTAGTTTACATGGTTTAATCCATTAACCCTGTTTTTTGTCGTCCAGGGTTCTTGTATTAATGCCACATGTATCTTACCTTTGTTAATTTTCTCCATCAAAGCGTGAGTTGCCGTCTCGCTCCGGTGGAGGTTAATTTGGATGACCTCCCACATCATCCTTCTAATAGGCGGTCCTCTTGGGAGTTGGTGATTCTGTGCTCCAACTCCTCCTTGGCCGTCTGGACCTCCGAGACACCCGCCTGATTTTGGCTAGATGCAGCCTGTGCCGTGCTTGTCCTATCGTTGGTGGGGGTGGTTTTCCCCTGGCTGCCGATACAGGACTTGCCTATTTTCAAATAGACGGCTTTTGAAACAAAGAACACCTTCCCTTCAGATTTGGAAAGGCTGGAAATAGATCCTTGGTCGATGCCCACCACAAAAAGAGTTCCATTTTGGTCCTCCTCTCTGTCGAACACCTCCCATTTCTCTACCGCCAGTTCTTTGTTTTCTTTACCAATAACCTCCAAAACACGGTCGGATGTGAATTTGCATCCCCATCCATATTGCGAAAATAAGAAGAAAAACAAACAAAACAAAAAAATCGAATTAAAGCCAATGTGTTTATCTATCCAACGCCAGATGAATTAAGTCGATATCTTGAAAACTAAGCAAGTTATGACCAAAATGGTAACCAGCTCTACTACTGCCTCATTCCGGCAATTTTTTGGCAGAACTGGTTACCTTTTTGGTCATAACTTGCTTAGTTTCTACTACTGCCTCATTCCGCCCATTTTTTGGCAGAACTGGTTACCTTTTTGGTCATAACTTGCTTGGTTTTCAAGGTATCGACTTGGTTTCTTTTGCGTTGGATAGATAAACACATTGGCTTTAATTTGTATTTTTTTGCGAAAATAAGAAAAAAATTTTTATAATTTTTTCAAAAAAACAGAGGGGTCATTAAAATTTTCGAGGAAAAAAATTTTTTGCGCCCTACCCGCAAACAAAAAATTCGAATTAAAGCCAATGTGTTTATCTATCCAACGCCAAATGAATCAAGTCGATACCTTGAAAACTAAGCAAGTTATGACCAAAATGGTAACCAGCTCTACTACTGCCTCATTCCGGCAATTTGTTGGCAGAACTGGTTACTTTTTTCGTCATAACTTGCTTAGTTTTCAAGATATCGACTTGATTAATTTGCGCTGGATAGATAAACATATTGACTTTAATTCAAAACTTTTTTTTTTTGCGGGTAGGGAAAAAAATTTTTTGTTGGAAATAATATTTCTTGTTGTTTATAATTTCCTTTCGCACCTGTGCATATTTTATAAATAACTACTTGTTTAAATATTTTAATTGTAATCGAAATATCATTTTGTTTCTTGTTCAATAATATGTAAAAGCTTGAAAAATATTTTCTTTAGTTCTTAAATAAAAGTCTATAATTTAACATTATTTTTTCAAAAATTATGAAAAAAAGACAAAAAATTTTCTCCCTACCCGCAAAGAAAGTTTTGAATTAAAGCCAATATGTTTATTTATCCAACGCAAAAGAAATCAAGTCGATATCTTGAAAACTAAGCAAGTTATAACCAAAATTTTAACCAGCTCTACTACTGCCTCATTCCGGCCATTTTTTGGTGGAACTGGTTACCTTTTTGGTTATAACTTGCTTAGTTTTCAAGATATCGACTTGATTTATTTTGCGTTGGATAGATAAACTTGTTGGCTTTAAGCAAAATTAAAAACCTTTTTTCGCCCTAAAAAATAAAATATTTTTTTAAATACCAGGTCAATAGAAGCTGGTAGCAGGTGGATTTCCGGAAAACATTTTCTTTGAAAGGCTATAACTCGTGATCGACTGTAGCTATTGAAATGATTCTTTCTCTATATGATAGATTGAAAGGTGGGCTACATGATGGTCAACCTTTGGCCCGCCTGGTGTCTCGCCGTGATAATGAAAAATCGTCATTTATTGCATTTGCTTTTATATCTTCCGAACTAATGTACCTATAGAACTCACCTGTTGTGCACTTTTAGCCTGACAAATCAAACAATTACTGTGTTGCTACTAATGTAACAACCTAAATCACTATTGTTAGCAAAGACGGAAGATACGAAATAATAACGGGAAGACAAATTAATCCGGTTATCTGTTTCATATTTCCTATGTTCATTTATTGCCTCCCATATAGTGTAGCCCTAAAAACTTGATTATGTTTTTATAAGTTAAAATGAATTGATTCTAATTACGTTTCACTTTGCTTGTAAGTCATTTAATTTTATTTATAATTTATTGTAAATCGATTATTGATTAAATTATATAATAGAGTTCATAATTAAACTGTTTTTATTATTAATTAAGGTTATTTTTTTATTAAATGTAATTTTGAATTTTTCCTTTTTCTTTATTAATCCTATGAAATCTTATTCTAAAAATTAAAATTGATAATTAAATACAAAAAAAGGAAACTTTAATATTTAAAATATATTTGTGTTCAAAAAAAACTGTACTATATATTAAGACAATGTACAAATCAAAAATAAAACGTATCGCTTTCTTAAAAATAAAAATTAAAATAGTAGTAAAAAAGAATATAAACATTTGCAATCAATGCAATAACAAATTTTGTTTGAGTCTCTTCTTTTTTATACATTTTTAAAGCATAGAAGAACTTGTATTATATTAAGATAAAGAAATTATATAAAATAAGCAAATTTTTACTAATTTCAATTTACTAAAGAGGGAGTTTCTTGATTGTGTATTTATTTGCATCTAATTTCATTTTACAAAAAAAAAAACTAGATAATTTTAAATTAAAATATAAAAATTCCAATAAATGTTAAAAATGTATGTATGTTTAAACTTGTATTGCACTCTTTTTTAGGATCAAGTAAAATATTTATATTTTCATTATGAAAATATTTATAAAATATTTAATTACTTATCATTTTGTAAGCCTTGTCACCATCAAACATTGTCGAATAACGGAAATTAAAAATAAAATTTTTTTTGCATTTTTAACTTAAATCTCCCTTAAAAATGATTGTTAAGATTATATTAAAAATTATATATAAGTTAAAGCACGAATAATATAAAAATATAAATTTCCGCAAGAGACAAATGAATTTTCTATTAAAGGGCACTCCCTTTGCAGTTTCAAAGTGGAATAAAAAAATGGCCAAATGGCTCTGTGTAAAGGTTGTACTAAACGTGGCTATTAATTTATTCCTTAAAGTGTATAAGGATTCGTCAAATAATGTTAATATGTCCAAAGCTTTTTAAAGTCAAATTTTAGCTGCAAAATTTTACTTTTTATTTTTTTTTTCGCTCAAAACAATGGAGAAGAGAATAACATGATCTAAATCGACTTTTCAAAAACTTCGTGATATTGCAGTATAGAAAAATATTTTAATATAAATATATAATAAATATATTCTACCGTGGCATTATTCCACTCGCCGACTACACGATCTATCGAGATTTGAAATGATACATGTTAAACTGCACAGATTAACCTCTGATTTCCTCGCAAAATGTCTATCTTCGCAGCACCAGCATATCAATGAACTCATTTCATCGTAATTTTAGTCATACTATTTTATCTTAACTGCTTTAAATAGGTTTTTGTAATTTTTTTCCTTCCTGCTAAACTATTATTACCTTAAAATTTGTATATATTATCATAAAACTCAAAATTCTAAGCTGAAAAGGACCGAAGCATCTGAACTCTTTACCACCTAAGTCAAATGTAAATATAACAAATATTATCCAAATAAAATATCTAATATTTTAATATGTATAATAAGACACAGACCAACATTTGTGACTAATTCAATAATTAAGTTTCTATTTATAGCTATTTATTTCATCACAAGAAAACTTACAACAATTTCTACCAGAGATAACTCCGAAACGCACCGTTTTCTGCTTCAGTTGCATCGCAAAACGGTAAAAATTAGAAGTACAACTAGCTCCTTATCAGAGATCTGCATGAATGCATTCACTTCGTAAACCATAATAAACTCAAATTAATAATGTAATTGTATCTATTGTACACCGCACAACACAAACGAAAACAACCAATTAAATGAGAGAAAGAAATACGAAATTCAACATTATGCTATTTATGAACACAAATGAAGTTATGCATTCACTTTTTGCTTATTTGCCTTTTTAACATAAAACACGCGGAATTTAATTAAGGAAGAAATAGAGAGCGAATCAGTATCGCCGATTTCTTGCAATTATTAAAAATTTGCATAAATCAAAATTATGTATTCGTATAATAAAGTTTTTGTGCAATTTCAACTCAAAATTTGTACTTCAGTACTATGCCTCAGTATATTTAAAAAAAAGTACATGCACTATGTATGGGACGAAACAAATGGCAATCTCGTGGCTTCAGTTTTTGCAACATGCATCACTTATGCATTTATAAAACTTCTTGCCGGTTCACCATGTAATTCCTTACTTCGATGCCTATTTTTATCAAAATAGAAATTTACCACTATCCATAACTGCCTACTGCGAAAATAATAATGTAACAATTGATAAAAAAATATATATATTATAAGCGGCCATACACAAATGCAACGTGATATAAAATAAGAAATAAGTATATATAAATTCCAATTGGTCCGCATTTACTTTAACTTCTTTGAATAATATAAAATATTTAATAAATTGCAATTTCGAAAGCGGTATAACCCTGACAAAAGCTTGATTTGGGATTATTGTTGACTTTATTTCCCATATACAAATTTAAAATTAGCTTTAAATCTAAGTTAAAATAAAAAATATACAAAAAAAAAACACTTGTAAGAAAGCTGTATTAAGATTAAACGTAATGATGATTTCATGCGAACTTTTTGTTACACGACACGAAGTTGAATCTTAGGTCAAATAAATCACTTTGTAATTGAATTTAATTTTTATATTGAATTTGAAAGTAAATTAAATTCATTAATTATATTTTAAAATTAAATTTGCGTAATAAAATTGCATGGTATTTTTGTCTCTTACTTCTTCGTATATTTTTTTGTTGTTTATTAGTTTGACGGCCTGTTCTTTTTTTTAAACCGACATCAATTTGTTTTTAGTTATACTAATTACCTTACAGCTATAATTCGTTATTAATTAAAACTACTACCACTTAAGTAAGGGAGTTTTGTTAATTTCAGTTTTTTCTGATACCTTTTTGGCAAAGATATATTATTTGAGAATGTTATCTCAATTATTGATTAGTTATTTTCAATCTCTACTTGAACTGTTTTAGCAAAACGGATTTTGCGTGGCAGATTGTAGAAAAATATTTGAAAAGACTATATGCAAAAAAAGTTGTAGAGTTGACTCTACAGCAGGGATCGGCAAAAATACATACAAACATTTTTTTTGCGCTCACATACACACATAAAGAATCAGTGTTACCAGATCTGAAATTTTTATGTCATACCTAAATTTGAAATCTTAAATCTCCATTCCCTCATAAAAATTTTGTTCATAAGAACTAGTATTTCCTCAGGTTAATTTCATATGAATTTCTGGGGATCTCACTTTTTGCATATGGCAACGTTAATTTCTAACAACAAGCGTAACACGTCCATCGTGTTTTAGTGCTCGAGTGAGACTGATTTATGTTTTTTATTTCTCTGCAATACGTGTGCACATGTACACGATAAAAGAGCGTAAGCATTGGCGCGGCGCCCTTGTTTTGCGGATCCCTGCTCTACAGTTTCGCTTCGATCGCGTTTCTCTTTAAAATATGTGCATAAAATTTTTAAGTCATAAAATTAATACTTAAATTTCTTTTTCAAAAGTAATTTGAAGAAATCAATTTGTTAGAAAGGGCTGCTTAAAGCAACTTTAAGATAGACCTCACTATACAAGTGATAAAACTGATTATAAGTGCCAGTTTACATTCAACGATTTTTGTCGCTGCAATTTTTGTCTTCCTTTCTTTAAAATTGCATTTGCGTTTACATTGAACGATTTTTGTCGCAGATATTTTATGCATACATACATACATACGTATGTAATTTTTGATCTTTTCTTTTTTAAGTATATTCTTACGGTAAACAAACAAGGAATTTACGTATTACGAATTGCGGGAAAAAGGAATTGCAAGAGTACATGCCTATGTGTACTCTTTTTAGTTTCTCTCTTCCCCTATTAGCTCTATTCCCCCTATTTACCTACAAACTAAGAATTGCAGCGACAAAAATCGTCCAATCTAAACAGGCACTAATTAATATGGGATATATGAATAAATATAGCTTTGACCACTTATTTAATTAAACAAATTACTATAAAAATTACAAAACATCCTTCATACAAATAAAAAAACAATATATGTTATAATCGTACATAGTTATACATTTCACCATAGGAGAAATCTAATGTAATGTATTCTCATTTGAAATCAATTTAAATATTTTTCTACAATCTGCATTTACAAACAAAATTTACACATCAATTTATGATTATTAGTTATGATAGATAGCATTATTATATAAATTCCGTTTAAATTTTATTACTAAGTAGTAATTAATACTTTTTTTAATTGTTTGTAGCTAGTTTTTTCGTTTGTTCCAATATAATATTTTGCTTAACAAATCAACATACACACATTTATAGATTCGAATTTTTAGTTTTTACCCATAATTATAAGTTCTTATTATACATACATACATGCATATATATGTGTATATATATATATATATATATATATATATATATATATATATATATATATATATATATATATATACATATGTATGTATGTATATATATATATATATATATATATATATATATATATATATATATATATATATATATATATATATATATATATATATACTTATATATACTTATAAGTATATGTATTAATATAGACGTTTTCTATCCTACTTTCATGCCAATTAGAGGAGTGAGATGGAAACATTTTTTTAATAAAATAATTTTAGTAAAAACCCAACATACATTCTAATATAGAGAATGATAGAATGATGGTACTCACATTTGGGAAAGAAAATCTATAAAATAATGCTTGCTTACAGTTTAAACTTCCACCGTAAAGGGATCACGAGAATGGTGGATTTTTAAGTGTTTGTTATGATTAGTTTTAGTTGTTGAACTTTTACCACATATCGAACATTGAAAAGGCCGTTCGCCTGTGTGGATGCGCCTGTGTTCGATGAGATAGTAATGGCGATGGAAAGACTTTTTACATAGATCACAGGTATACTTTTTGTTTCCATGGTGCTCCCTTCTATGGCGCATGTAGTTATATTTCCGTATAAACTTACAACCACACACTTCACACGTGTATGGTTTTATTTGTTTGTGAGAATTCATATGATTCTTAAAGTCAACCTCTCGCACAAATGCCTTCGGACAGTGCTCACATTTGAAGGGTTTAGCAGTTCGATTTGCATGTACCCAGGAATGTATTTTTAAATTCCATTTCGTTGAGAAGGACTTGTTACAGATAGCACAATCGTATTGCGTTTCTGTAGAATGCGTTGCCATGTGAGCTTTCATAGAGGCTTTAGCAAATATTTGCTTGCATATTGGGCACTCCATCGGTTCAGTATAATCGAATTTATCCGAATGAGCGAGGCGTATATGTCGTCTCAATGAGTTCACATGAACAAAGCGGTCACAGCAATGCGGACAACATTTCGGTTTTGAATCATGGGTTTCCTTATGCCACAAAAAACGAGCTTTAGATGGTAAGACTTCTCCACAGTAACAAACATATTCTTTTCTTCGAATAATTTGTTTCATATGCCGCTTCCGATGTTGGGTTAAGTTTGAATAGCGCTTAAAATGTTTACCTGAAAACAAATGTGTACATTTTTATATTAACAGGAAAAACTAATTTTATTTAATCGATTGCTATACTTACCACAAACTTTACATTTTAATGGAGAAAGTCCAGAGTGCATGCGCATATGTTCAACGAGAGCACTTCGCACAACAAATTTCTTATCGCATACGGTACAACCGAATTCTTTCCAACCTAAATGTCGCTTTAAGTGCAATGAGAAATTTTTCCATCGCTGGAATTTTTTTCCACATGTAAAACATTCAGCAGGATGTTCAGTCAAATGAACATCGTACAATTTTACTGAATTGAAATTCTGGCGACAAATGTAACAGAAAAATATTGATGATTTTATAAGGTTCTCGTCGAATTCTGAAAGGTTTTGATTTTGTTTTAATATTGTCATATTAAATGACACTAGCATGCGATACAGCGTAGTTAATTTGCTGCTGGGAGTCGTTAATGACAATGGTAAACTACTGGTTGGTGGTTTAGTGTCGTATTCAACAATTGTTTCGACATTTGCAGCATTCATGGATACCAGAGTGAGGCCTTCTTTATTGTCTTCCAGAAGTTCGGTTTTAGCACTTAAATTGGCATTGATTGCTTCTACGCCAGTCAGATCACGTTGGGGATTTTCATTCTCTACTTTTACTATGCCCTGTTTATAATCATCCATACAGTCGGTATTTTCTAAAGCAGGCATTAAAGCACTGCCAGCTGCACTTGTTGTGGGTACAACAACATCTTGCATATCGGAATTATTTAAAGGAGTTGCAAGCCCGGTCGTGGGACAAACTAGTCTTCTATTTTGACGTATGTAATTATGAACATCAATCATGTGGGCATTGCGATCTTTTAGTTTAGAATATTTGGCATTGCAATGGCCACATTCATACACTTTTGTGCGTTGTTTATGTTGCGTTTGCTGTTGCTGATGCTGTTGATGTTGCTGTTGCTGCTGCTGTTGTGGTATCATAAAGCCAGTTGCTAAATCAGTACTTGCACTTGATGGCCCTGCCAAAAATGCTGTAGACGTACTTGGTTGCTGCAAATGCTGTTGTAAATGAAGCTGCTGGTGATGGTGAAAACTAAATTCAATTCCCCCTGTTATCTCATTTTGATGTTGCATTAACATTTGTTGTGAGGTTACAGTCGATGTTGGTTGTATGCGCTTAACGTTGGCTTGTGATGTTTTACCATCTTGCGAACTGCGCTTGCGTCTCCTACGAATTTTATCCGATGTAGAGGGCATTATATCAATATTACAATTGTCATTTGAGATTTGGGAAAATATCGGGATTCCATTGCTATTGTTGTTACTACTATTAGTTTGTTCAGAGCTGAATTATATACAAAATAAATTAAAAATCAAATACAAAAATTAATTTTAACATGAAAGAAATCAAGAATCTTTATAAATTCAACCTTTTCGATCTACTAGTAGTAGCTTGAGCAGTGGTTGATGCGCTCAAGTCCTGTACAGTAAAGTATTCCTCATGATTCCAACCGTTGTCTTGCGGAAATATGCCAGGAAACGTTGTTTTAAAGAAACGAGCTGATATATCGCCATACATCTAAAGGAAATTATTAAAACCCAACATAAGTTTTTTTATATACGTATATTTTTTTTTTTTTTTTTGTTGAAGTATTTTACAAATCATCTTTTTAGTTAATTTAAAATTTAGCGTTATTTTTTCTATTCTGGTATATAATAATTTTTTGGACTTATCTATTACAGCGCTTTTATTAAGAATTGTTCAATATGAAATTTTTAGTTAAAAAATTACAAGCCTTAGGGCATCTATATATATAAAATAGGATGTGTGTATGTATGTATGTATGTATGTATGTATGTATGTAACGTAATGGCTTCAAAACGGCCGGGCCGATTTTGGCGAAATTTTCAGGAAACCTTCAGAATACTTGGGCGGGTGACACTGTGAAGTCTGATTTTTGATTTCGGTCTGTGGGTGGAGGGGCGTGGCAAAATCCAATAATTCATAAAATGAGAACGGCTGGGCCGATTTCTGTAAAACTTTTTGTC
The DNA here is from genome assembly GCA_963681545.1 of Germaria angustata. Taxonomy (NCBI): domain Eukaryota; kingdom Metazoa; phylum Arthropoda; class Insecta; order Diptera; family Tachinidae; genus Germaria; species Germaria angustata. The sequence goes on along the minus strand of OY812998.1, from coordinate 63,585,837 downwards.
AGTTGTTCGTATTTTCGAGGAGAGGGTTTTTATGGAAGAAAATTTTGGAAAATCCCTCCGGAAAAGTCGGAAAATTGGAAAAATCGCAAATCGAGTTTTTGTATAAAATTTTGTTTGAAATTATTCCTTTATGGCTTCTCACATGAAAAAATAGAAAGTTTGTCTGAAGGCTTCAAATTGGGGCGAGGCGAAGTTCGCCTGGTCCGCTAGTGTTTTTATAAAACGAAAAGAAAATTTCGTTCGTGTATTTACATATATTGAAAACAACAATAAGAAACAAAAATTTGTTTTTGTTTTCAATATAAACACGTGTATTCAAACGAAATCTTCTTTTCGTTTTTAAAAAACAAGAAGAAAGTTTTAAAAATGTATAAAGGATGGATGATTTGCTTAACGCATGTTACTTTGCAATAATACACTGCAACTAATTCCAAAATGTATTGCTTAAAATTAAGTTGCCAAATGCAAACTGTGCATCCAAAAAAACTTGACTGAAATACAAGTTACATAAAACATGTAAACTCTTCGCTGGTTTTATTTTGTTTTTCGCTTTATCTTTTTTTCTGTGTCTTTGTCTTTTTTGTGTAATAAATAATGTGTTGCATATCGTCGTCAGGGATGAAACATATCAATGTAGCACTGCTGTTAAGAAAATTAAGAAGTCAGATCATTTATTTTTTTAATGAAGCAAAATAAGAACGTAAAGAAAAAATGATCGGTATTACGTAGTAACGGTATTTATGTGTATCTTTTCTCTTAAAATCTATGTATGTATGTACGTTATCACAATAGAATTTAATAATTTTACGAAGTTGCCTGATGTAATTAAACAAAAAGTTTTTAACGCCTACTAAGTACAAAAAGAAAAATTAAGTGTTTTCCATTAGCCTATTTATAAATAAAATATATTATAACCAAAAACTTCGAATAAATAACTTTAATAAACAACACATAATTACTTTAAAAATATTATTATTAAAAAATTATTTTTATACGAAATTTCGTTATTTTATATAAAAGCCAAAAATGTTCAAGAACAAAATATTTAAACCATTTAAACTTACCGGTTGGCTCCATGAGTTATCGACTTCACAATTACTTTCCTGTTCAGAAATTTCACCTTTAGCTGGCATTTTCTCATCCGTGTGTATATTAAGAGCGACTGCAGTTGAACAAATACCAGCCATACTGTTGTCAGCTGTACCAGTAAAAGAACAGGAAGTTGAGGATGACGGGGGTGGGGGTGGTGGCACACTCACTCGATCACCAACACTTACATCAATATTTTGCTCTTGTTTACATGCATCCAAGTCTAAATATTTACCGGCTTCACTACTGTCTAACGCAACGGTGTTAGCACCAACGGATAAACCGCTATTTACATTCGAAATTGAATGATTTGAAGTAATTGGTGTAATATTGGGTTCCGATGTGGGGTAGTTGTTATTATTAAACCATTGATCATGTGACGTTGCAGCGACCTGATGTTGCTGTTGTAAATGGTGATGATTATTTTGAAATTGTTGGTAGTCTGCATAGTGTTTACTAGAAGATGAGTCTTCCAACAACATTGTGTTATTATTTGTAGAATTTTGGTAAAATGAGGAAAATTCTTGATTGTTCTTAATGCCGGTTTGATCAGCAGCAGATGCTGTCATATTGTTGCCACTATTATTATAAAGGTAATTAAAGTGAAAGTCAGAATACACCTGATTCGTTTGATGTTGAGTTTGAGCAATTGGTGCAATCGAAGCACTAGTAGCTGAACTTTCATTTTCCTCAGGTGGCATTGTAGTGTCCATAGCTGACTGTGAAGAATATGTTGATGATGATGAGGATGAGGATGAAGTTTCATTATCATGATCGATGCTTTTATTAAGTTGTTGACTTTGTGGTTCTTCGAATGTTGATATCTCCACGGAATTTTGCTTGCTAGAGAAAAGCGATGTGGAAGATGGAAAAGATGGTGGCGTTTCGTTTTGATTTTTCTTGGAGTTGGCGAAATCATATAATACACGTGCATCATCATTAACATTATTTTCTACCTTCATTTCCTTTATTATTGACGTAGGCGGTAAGTTAGCTTCTGTTATGCAAGGTTTTTCTTCTTTAAATTCTAGAATGGGTTCTTTTGAACTTAGATGTTGCTCCAAAATACTGAAACTTGAAGGTGGTTGATAATGATGTTGTTGATGAATATTTTCGTATGTTATAGAACTTATTGGTTCATTTTTAATTTTTATATCTGTTGTATTTAAATTATCCTCTTCAAGGGATGTTTGTTTAGCGTTAGCAGAAGTACTGGGTAATTCTTTGTTTGTTTTATTTTGATTTGGTTCATTTGCAGTGGTTGAGGTTGACAAAACATCAGTCTTTGTAGATTTAGGCTTAATAACTAATTTCTTTGGACCTTTACGAACCATTGGTGTAGAGGCCGATGTTTTGAAATTCGCCAGAGATGGAGTTTTCTGTTGTGATCTTGATAAGTCCTGAACATCGTTAGAGCTTCTATTGCTCTCCAAGGAATTCAGTAGTTGTTCTTGTTGCTGATGTTGACTAGTTGTGGCCATACGTATAACACTGGTTACTTGACTGGAATTTATAGTCATAGAGGAATTGTTTGAAATAGCCATTGACGCTGTTTCATTTTCGCAAGCATTTACGAAGATTGGAGGTTTTTCCTCTTCCTGATCATCATTTTCTAGTTCACTTGTTAAAATTACATTATTATTATTTGTTGTTTGCTTAGTATAACTACTACTAGGGGTATGGGTTATTTCCTCAGTCTCATGTTTATTGGCCTTAAAAGGTGGTGCCGTTTCGAAACTCATTGATGTTGTTTCTGCCTCCGATGTTGTGTTTGTTGTTATATATTCATCCATCGGCTCTTCTTTTTCAATTTTTACTAGAGGGATGGGAGCAATAGATGAAAATGTTTTGCGTTGTGATGCTACTTTGCTTGAAGCAATTATATTTCCCACTAAATCCAAGTATTCGTTTAAATTCAATTGAACATCACTTAAAACTGTGATTGTGTTTTTTGATGATTTTTTTCGACTAATATTATTGTTATTGGTGTTTGCTCCAGAATTTGGCTGTGTGGAAGTTGCATTTGCCGTAACTGAAGAAGAAGAGGAAGAAGGGGAAATGTGTAATGAAGTGGATGTAGAAATTGGCTGGTCGCTGCCTGTCTTTATTCCTAATGTAGATGATACGGATGAAGATGTAGATGAAGACTGCACAGACATCGGTGATATTGAGAGGATAGAACTGGAGAAAGATGAATTTTTTTTATTCTTTTCAGTGATATTGTTGTCATCCTTCCGTTCTTGAGATATAAATTCTTCCTCATCGCCGCTGTCGCTAGAAATGCTTACAAATTCAGCAACATCATTATCAACTGTGGTTTGATCATCGAAGTTAGATTTTCTTTTGGCTTTCTTCATTTTGGTGTCCTTCGTGGGTGGTTTTCTTTGCTTGTCATTCCATTCATCTTTAGTCTTTTCACTACCACTATCGTTAGAATCGCGCTGTTTTAGCTTATTATTATTTTGTTCACGTTGTTCATTTTCAAGACCTTCTTTGCATTTATCGTCATCATCTTCGTCGTCATCATCGTCATGAATGTGTAAAACACTGGGTGGTGATTGATATATGCGTTCAATGACAGAAAATTCTCCATTGTCTGTTTCAACACATTCAACAATATGTTTTGGAGTTTCTTGTACAATAAAATCACCATTTTCCCTTTCTAAATAATGAGCTACTGGTGACTCTGCGTACCTTAAAACCGACGAAGTATTTGAAGGAGATGGAGCACCGGCAGCTGCTGCTAATAATGCGGCAAATGGTGAGTTAGTGTGTCTCCCCAATGTTGATGCTGCTGCTACAGCTGCCATTGAAGCGGAAGCAGCGGAGGGACCTATAGAAACTTGTGGATATGAAGGTACAATCGTATTCGAATTTTGTACTGTAACTGAAGGTGTTCCCTTTAATGCAGACTGTGCATTTTCCGAGATACACTGCGTTTGTTGTTGTTGTGGTTGTTGTTGTTCCTGCTGCTGTTGCTGTTGCTGCTCCTGACGGTGCGATGTATCTGCTTTGGATTGTTCTTGATGTTGTTGCGATTGACCATGCCTATACGTTGCTGAATGATTCAACAAATCATTGCTTTTTGGCGAATACGTATGTTTCGTAGTAATTATAGGAAGTGGAGCTGGTACTTGTATTCTTAAATTATTTTGTAACGTTTGATGTTGCTGCAAATGTTGTTGCTGTTGTTGTTGCTGTTGCAGAGCTGAATGCGATTGTAATGTTTGATGCTGATGTTGCGTTGACAATAATGATCCTGTTATTTGATGCTTACTTTGATTATGCTGAGATCGTATTTGACTAATTGCAGTGCCATAGGCCGGTGGGGGTTTCTGGTGTTGTTGCAAATGTGTTTGTGGTTGATAAGTAAATAGCTAAAAATAATTTATGAATAATAATCTGAGAGTTTCTTCCAAATAATTATTTAAAAAATATTGTTTGTTATGGGGGTGTCTGGTTTGTATTGCGGTAAATTTTAACACTTTTGAAAAGCATTCAACCAGGCTACTATGGTTGCATAAAAACTTCCAAATACAATGTGATAACAAATCCATCATATTTGAAATTCATAAATTATTTATTGTGTTGTTTGTATAAAATCTTTTTAAACCTACCATTTTAATATCATGGTTACGTAATTACATCCGTATGCAAATATACTTAAAGCAGGTTTATAAAGCACGTTAAGTAAAATTTGTATTCAAAAATATGGATCATATGATGGTTCTAAAGCAAGCTATAATTCTATGGTAAACATATGTTAAGCTTTGTACTGAGTTGTTCACGAATTCCACGTATGGTATTTGCATTTATTTTTACACGGAAAAATTATGTTCTGTAGATCTGATGATTTTTTAATAACCTGAAGTTCATTAACTTTTGGAAAATCAGGAAAATAAACTCTAAATTAATTACAAAGCTCAAACAATAGGAAATGTCAAATATTCCGTGATCAAATAACTGTCTGAAAATTAATTTTTGTTTCAATTGACGGAAAATACCCACCCTATATTAGGTAATAATTGTTAATAAATCCATTTTTTTGTTAAACTGCGTACCAGCAAACAGAAATTTACCAACCAAAATTTACGTAATCTTCTTTAACTCAGTTGTTATGGAAACATGAAATTCAGGTAGAGCTCAATGCCATGTTTTAATTTCAAAAATGCATTTTACCTCAAATATCTCTATGAATGGAGCACATAATGCATCTTAAATTAAAGCTTGAAGTCTTAGCTCTAAATGGAAGCAAATTATTTTTCATGTAAATCAAAGTTTGTTAAAAAAGAGTTATTGTTTTTTATTGGATTAGCTGTGTAAATGCCTTCATTTCATTGGCGCTAAGCAAACCATCAGTACACTTTAGCCGAATCATGTTTATTGTTCTACTTGTAATAATGAATGCATTTGTAATGCAAAACGAAAAAATAAATCTTCTAACAGTATTTATTAAAAATTATTTAGAATATTGTTAAAAAATTAATTATTTGTTGTTCGCTTAGCTGTATTTCATTACACATATGATTTATTCTAATATGGTATTTGTAGGATTTTATATAGACATGAGTTTAAATACCCTCCAAACATGACTTGTATAAAGTGTACTTGCTAACGATTTGGGTTGCGCCAACGAAATGCAGACAAAACTTAGTATGTGTTGTATTTAACTTTATTTTTAAAACCAAAATTTGGATATTATTGTATTATACATGTCGCTCATGTCGGAGTCTTAAGCTTCCTAAAAAAATCATACAAATGCTTTAAGATTTCTTATGTAATTTTATACATTCGACATTTCCGAATCAAGGGCTTTTAATATTATTTTTTTTTATTATTTACATTTGTTGAAACCGAACGTTCTATCCTTAAAATCGACTTTTTGTGGATAACTAAAAGTGAAATTTCTGAAATTATAACTATAGTTATCACATTATTGTCCTATTTATAATAATTTATAAAATCATTATAAAAGGTTTATAAAACAAATTTCCAGGAGCAAAATAAAAATTCATAAAAAAAATTTATTAGAGATATAAGTTCTCAAGATTACGTAGAATTTTATGTAAAAAATCGTTTAAAAATAAATATGGAAAAAATAATATTTATTATCTATTTTATGCAAATTTTTCAAACTATATTCGTTTAATTGAAATTAATTAGTCTGCCTCGAGTTCGATTACTGAATACATATACGTCAATTGAGATTAATAATTTTTTTTTAATTAATGTTATTAAGGACGAAGTAAAGAAAAGACAATTATGTTAGCAGAATGGTACATATACCTGTTTTCCATTGTAGACACACCATAATCATTTGTAAGAAAAATTAAATAGATTTATCTCGAATACAAATTGGTTGTTAAACAGTTTGTATTAAGTCTTTCAAGTCCTGCTATTATTATAAATTTTTTGATATTTATATATAACAGAATTCTCATATTGTATTTTAGCGTTTGTGTATAAAAATTAAATGCTTACAAACCGATTGAAGTTCACTGATGATTTGGTTAGCACCAATGAAATGTAGATATATGAACAGCTAAATCCAAAACAAAAAATCACAGATTTAAATCTCTAATTGTTGAAATAATTACTGGGGGAGGTTATCCCGAATAATAAACTTCAATAATATATATTGTCTTCAATATTATGTAGTATATAATTTTAAAATTAAAAGAGAATAATTCATACCTGTAGCGGAGGCGGTGGTGGCAAATTAGGTGTATATATAACCTTTAAGCTTTGCGTGTGATGCAGATTTATCGGTGGCTGTTGATGTTGGTTTGCCGTGTACATTTGAGTTTGTCGGGGACCACTAGATGAATTGCCTAAATGAGGCGATGCAATATGCGGTGGGGGTGGTGGTGGCAACTGTTGTGGCTGTAACGTTTGAAATGTACCATTAGATCCGGCTGGCGAGATTCCGCGGCCTGCACTTTCCTGATGTTGACCAGCATTTTGATTATTTGGTGATGCTGGAGGGGGCGGTGGTGGCATGTGTGGTAAGGTCGATAAGGGATTTTGATTGTTAACAGAATTGCGCCGTTGTTGTTCATAGCGAGTATTAACACCAAAGACGTTGAAATTATTTTGAATATTAGTTGGTGCATTTGCCAATTCTACCGAATTTCGATTATATGAATGACTTGCTTCCGCTGCTGAATTTGAAATTGAATTTGTTGTGTTGAAATGTTGCTTTGCAAAGCATTGGCTAGTATTTTCATTTTCAGACTCATTTTTGGACATCGCAACTGTATTAATTGTTTCCGTTTTAACTGCGGTGTTGACGGTAGCAATAGATGTCGAAATTTTATTATGTTCATTTTCATTATGTCGTTCGATTTTTGTATCCGAAACATTTAATGCGATGTTAGAATTTTGACTATTGCTAACGCTTTGGTTTGATGAGCAGTTACTGGCAGAATTGCTTAAAGTGGCACTACAACTGTTACCTGTGCTACACACATCGAGCTCATTATCTTTGATACTTGATAAAGATTTCTCTTCCACATCGGGTGACTGTTTTCTGGCAGAGTTGCATTTATTATTTTCTCCAGCTAAGGTATTACAATTGCCATTATTACTATTTCCAACTCCCGTCCCAGAAATAGTCATTTGTACTAAGGCGCGAATTACTTGTTCCTTCGGATGTGTCTCCAAGTGGTCTGAAAGGTTCATACCTGCATGCAGGTATAAAGTACATACCGGACACTGAACATTTTCCGCCATTTCGAAAATTTATTTCCGTTTCCGTTTAGCTCGGTTATTATTTATTGATTAATCCTTTTAGGGTATGTATGTTTATTTAAGTATTATTCGTCTTAGTCATAAAACAATTTTTGTTGTAAATATGTTTTTCATGATGACTGATAGATTGATCTAAAAAATACATTATTTTAGTAACAATATATGCATATAATTCAAGCGGGTAGATGTTAATAAAAGAATATTACGACATATTATAGGGGGTGATTGTGGGCTAAATTTCTTATTACACCTAGGTGTGATGGAGATGCTTTATCTTAATTTTAAGTGTTGTTTTTTATAAAAATTTTATTAAAGTAAGGCAACTTTTCACCTTGGTAAAATAATAAATAAGCACCTATAATGCTAAGGTTTAAGTTTTTAATGAAATGTATTCATTATTTTAGATACACAGGAACATTATGAGAAACAATGGTCATGTTCACCTTAATGTTCATTCCATCGCGCATAACAATGTCTCTTGTTAAAATCAGAAAAAACGAATACATATTTTAAAATAAATACATATGTAAATCCCATAAATAAATAAAAATTAATAAAAATGGCACAATTGATATGTATTGATTATTTTTTTATTAATTAATTAATTTTTTTTTTTTAATTACACTTCTTATTTGAGTATTACTTTTGATTTTTAACACAAGATAGAGACACCAAAATTAATATATGTATGTAGTTAAAGGCATTATTATATTCAAGCGCTTCTGACACATAAGGCATTTCACCTTTAGTGAATTTTTTAAATGCGAAACAGTTCGTCGATATATTTTCGTTTTTAATTTTATATTTAGTACTCATAGAGTTTAACGAGCTTTAGTGCAGCATATGTTTTATGCAAATCGGTTAAGATTATTGCACTTATAAGTACAGTTTGTCAAGAAATTGTTTTGACATAGTGAAAAAATTTATTGTTTTGACTTTAATAATGCAAAAAATAGTTTTCCTTTGTAGTTTAACAATTTCTTCTTTTCAATTCTATTTTATCTATATATTAGTTAACAAACAGGAGCAAGAGAATGAGAAAATAGAGAATAATAATAAAAAAATAGAAGAAAAACAAAATAAATACAAAAATTTTGTTGTCAAGAAAATGTTTTTACAATTTCTTTTTTTTGTGTGTGTTTTTTTTATACCGGTAGTTTTTACTGTTCAAACTACAATTTTTTTCGTTAGTCAAGTGACCATTGATAATGATTTAATTATAGTTTTGTTTTTTATTACTGAAAACGATAATTTTACGAGGATTTAAAGTGCCTGGCAAAAGAACGTCGACCGATGTAATTCAGTTAGTTTACTATAACCACGCGATCGGGAAAACGGTCCAAGAGTTATCTGAAATGTTTTCAATAACCAGACAAACAGTGTACAATATTTTAAATCGCGCTGAAAAAGAAAATAGTCTAACATTAAATCTTCCGACTGGGCGTCCACGTAAAATTTCGGAGAGAACAGAACGTGTTTTAAGAAGAAAGGTAGACGAAAACATTTTGGTATCCATACGAACGCTTGCATGTGAACTTAAAGAAGAATGTGGCGTGACAGTCTCTCACGAAACGGTAAGACAAGTTTTGAAAAAGAACGACTATTCATCCAGAGTGGCACAAAAAAAAAACCACTGCTTACAATACAACGTAAAGAAAGACGATTGTCTTTTGCTGTAACACATATTTCCAAGCCTGACGACTACTGGGATGACGTTATATTTTGTGATGAGACCAAAATAATGCTTTTCTACAATGATGGTCCTAATAGAGCATGAAGAAAACCTTTGAAAGCATTGGAAAGTCGAAACATAATTCCAACTGTAAAATTTGGAAACTTTCAGCAATGATTTGGGGGTGCATTTCTAGTAAGGGAGTTGGAGATCTTTGTTTTATTAAGAACACTATGGATGCTAATCAATACCTGGTTATATTAAAGCGTCATCTAGTTAACAGCGCGACTAAATTTGGGTTTTATTCTGATAGAAAGCCGAATTTCAAATTTTATCAGGATAAGACCCTAAACATAAGGCTTTTTTGGTAAGGATGTGGCTTCTCTACAACTGCGGTAAGGTACTCGATACACCTGCTCAGAGTCCAGATTTAAACCCAATTGAAAATTTATGGTTTTGTCTAAAAAAAAAAAATACTGCCAAAAGGCGTCCCAGAAACCAAAGTGAGTTAAAAGCTGTAATTTTTGAAGAATGGAATAAAATACCAACAGATTATGTACAAAAATTAATTTTTTTCAATGAAACGGCGCCTGCAAGCCCTGATTGATGCCAATGGTGGCCACACAAAATATTGATAATCCTTCATTTAAAGATCCAATCCATTTTTTCATATTATATTAGTATGTAAAAACATTTTCTTGACAACAACATTCTTGAGTTTCTTTTACTTTTTTATCTTATTTCTTAATCTTAAGTTTTTATTTTGTTTTCCTTGCCGTTACTTGTTAGTTAACATATAGCTAAAATTAGATTATAAAAAAAATGGTAAAAGAGTTAAAACACGTTTTGTTTTTTAATGATGAAAGTCAAAATAAAAACTATTTTCACTGTGTCAAAACAATTTCTTGACAAACTGTATATGAATCAAACATAATACACTTATCAAAAATTCAGGATTTCTTCTCAATTCAGAATGTTTAGAAATCGAACTCTGAAATGATCAGTGCTGGAGACTACTTTGGATAAAACAGAGGAGCATATATGTAAGAGTACGAAAAACCGAAAATAAATCCCGAAACTTACAAGAATAATGCTATGCTACATGTTTTCACGATTATGATCGTTGTTCTGCGATCAATGAGCTGGTTACAAGTAGTTTCCAGATTAGTCCGTTATAATTTTTTGCATTGCAATAGGCGGTATTTGTTTCATTAAAGTTTGAGTTTACAACAAAGAGTGTTTCACTAACAACATTGAAAACATTTACATATTCAAATAAAATGAAAATTTTGTACTTCGGATCTAGGTTTTGAAAATATTTGCAAAACGGAATCGGTGTTTTAAGAAATTTATGGAGATAATGTAACTTCTTCAAAGGAATAGAGGTTAGACTCTTTAAAACTGTTAGTATATGCAGCTATATATGTATGTATGTATGTATATTCAAAATCTCGGTAAGAATTTTTCCTTTTTATTAAGAGTAGCGCGAAGATGGAATTGTGAATTTAAAAGAGGCACACACCATTAAAATTAAGATATTTTTTAATATACATATGTGTTATTTCAAGTTAGAGGACTCAATTAAACTAAATGTTAATATCAAGTCTTGAACCTAATGGTACCTCTACTTCATTCCTTTGATAGCATTAAGTTTAAATAACATTTCAACCGAATGGTGCCGATGAAACTACATACATAAAAACCATAGAAAGGAGGCACACTCTCCAGAAGTTAACATCTCCTTCTAAATGCATTTATTTCTTTAAAAAAAACAATTTTTTATAACATTTCTTTTTCTCTTCTTTGTAGATATCATATCCCGTATAATTTCTTAAGTTTAACATTTTTTGAAGATAAAATTATATTCGCTCGGACATATAACCAAAGCTTTATTGAAAAAATAACTACCGTTTAACAACATATTTTACATTTACTTTATCAATTTGTCACTTTTTTTCTACTAGAATTGAACCACCTCTAAGCGATTTTGGCGTTCAGTGTAAATTAAGACGTTAAGACTGTGTTCAGACACATCATGTCTTATTGACATGATTGCTATTTTATAGGCGAGATCGACGAGGGGAAAAGAAACGAGTACGCATGTTTACGTACTCTGTCAGTACGTTTTGCTTTCTCATTCGTAATGTAAAAAATGCTCAAACAACGTTTTTTATGTACACATACACAAAAACAACTCGTCAACAAGACATGACTTGTGTGAACGCCAAAGAAAGTTCAAAGAAGAAAATGGAAGAATCATGTCAATAAGACATGATGTGTCTGAACACAGTCTAATATGTTAACTATCAAATTTGACATTTGTTCACTTTACAAGATGTATATTTTCAATTTTATACTTTGTATAGATCTTGTCTCAATGAGTGCGTTTTGGTGCTCCCCTTTTGTGGTCTCATTGTTTATCAGCGTTTTCATTTTACTCACTTAATTTGCCCTTATAATTTATGGTTGTTCGTTGTTAGTGATGTGCTTATTATTAATATATTGTTGTTGTAGTTTTTGATTCCTTTACAATAAGTATTGTATTTTTTGTTTCTTCGTCATAAAATTTTATAGCAAACACAAACACTTGTACATAAAACACAATGTCATATAGACTTGTTCATATTTTCAATGATTTTCATATATTTTTTTATTGCACAGGCTGGTGTATTTGCATTTGGAATACAAATACATATACATAGGGAAATTATAAATACCATAAATAAATGTAATTTAGATCAAATTTATTTCTTGCAGGAAAAAGTATGGATATCTTTCGCGACTCACTAAAATTGTGCTTGCAATCACCAGTTGAAGAGTATCACTTAAAAAGGGTAGGAGCTTGTTTCAGTTTAACAGTATAGTCGTTCAATGACACACAGAAATCTTTCTTCTCTTCAGGTTATATTCTTTTTTACTTTTAATCATCTTCGTTTTTATGTTTTATTGTACACCTACCTACCTATTGCCTCCTTCCAACTTCTACATACAAAATACAATAACAACAAAATATCCACCTTTGTATGCGACGGAAGACGAGGCCACACACAAAAAATTTTCACTTATACGTTATGCACTATATTTTCATTAAATCCATAATTGTTTCGTTTGTAATGCAATCTATATTTGTTTAGCTAGATTATTTTGCAAAAAGAACATGGATTTTTCAAGCATTTCACAAGTAAATCCCTAATTAAAATCTTTTCACTTGACAAATAGGAAAAAATTACGACAATGAAAATCCATCGTCTGGTTAATTTTTTTCGAAATGTAATAGAATAAACGTAATAGATTAAGCTAACGAGCTTATGGGAATTGGAGAGGACTTGGTAGCACTTTTACCCACGCTTACATATAATATATAAATTCATAGATGCGTAGTTTGAAAGCCATACGTATTGATTTATATGTTAGGTGTTAATATGTATCGCTGGTATAGCTGTTATATATTAGATGTATTTTAATGTATTAATATAAAAGTTCTTATATAGTTATCGATATATGTATGCTTTAGATAGTCTAGAATACTTAAAGAGCAAACTTGTTTGTTTTTGCTTGTGTAGTTGTCGCTGTATTCAAGGTATTTTTATACAAGTCATCATATGTGCTCAATATATAGTCGTCATTCCTGTTTTCTTTTGTATTTGTTTATATTTTTAAGGGCGATCATGTGAATTTCCTTGTGTAGTTTTCTTTACTTTCAACACAGCTGATTTTGACAGTAAAAAAATGTATTAAACAAGCAATTTTTTGCAATAATGTGCATGTTGCAGAACTACGACGACCTGTATAAAAAGACCATTGCACTATTATTACTACCTGTAAAGGGTGGCCTTGGCTTGCATCTTGTAAAGTTAATACACTTTGGCTTTACACTTTATTTTTATACATACACTTAGGTTATCATACATACAAATGTTAAGGTCAATATATAATAACCACTAAGTACACAGCTGGTGACATTTGTGACGTGTAAGTGGGATTTAGTACAGGATTGCTTAAAATGTATCAACATATCAGCCAAATACATCACTACACAATACCAACCAAGATATAATACATTTTTAAATGCCGTATGTTAAAATCACAGAATAGTTTATGGTTAAAATTCGAGTTGCAACACGCAGTGCAGAGATCATTAACATTTTATTAAAAGAAATTAAACGTAAAGGATAGAAGTTCAGCAAAATGGTTGATAAAAGTTCAGATCAAAGTATTATGGATAAATCCATGAGATCGGTATTTGGTAAGTAGTGTAAATTTGTTTCCAGGCTGCTTTGCTAATAATGTCAACATATTACAGTGGGCAATATCCCATACGAAGCTACCGAGGAAAAACTTAAGGAAATTTTTAGTGAAGTAGGCCCTGTCGTGTCTTTGAAGTTAGTATCTAAATAATTGATTTCATTAATAATGATGATTGGTACATATGTATTTGTGTGTTGTACTCTTAAGGCTTGTATTTGATCGTGAAAGCGGTAAACCCAAAGGTTTTGGATTTTGCGAATACAAGGACCAAGAAACTGCATTAAGTGCTATGCGTAACTTAAATGGTTATGAAATAGGTGGGCGTACTTTGCGTGTAGATAATGCTTGTACAGAAAAATCTCGAATGGAAATGCAGCAGCTTTTACAAGGCCCTCAGATAGAAAATCCTTATGGCGAGCATTGTGACCCCGATCAAGCACCTGAAATAATAACCAAGACTGTAGCATCTTTGCCACCCGAGCAAATGTTTGAACTTATGAAGCAAATGAAATTGTGCATACAAAATAACCCTTCTGAAGCTCGACAAATGCTAATGTTAAATCCACAGCTTGCATATGCTCTATTGCAATCTATGGTCGTAATGCGTATAGTCGATCCGCCCACAGCTCTGGTGAGTAGATTGCAATTAAATACGGTATCAACATTAATGGAAATTGTTTTAGGGCATGCTATTTAAAGCTAATCAAATGCCTCCGGTATTAGGCGCTAAACCTTTATCGGGAGGAACTGTGTCACAAAGTTTGAACTCCATGCAGCAGCAATCGCAGATTATACCTGCAACCCCGAGTATGAGTGGTCCACCGATGCCCGTGCCAGTACCCAATTTTAACTCCATTCCCGGAAGTGATATCGATTTGCGTGCTATGTCTGGTGTAAATGTACCACCACAACAAGCAATAGATCCTCGTCAAATGGATCCACGCATGTCGCGCAACATGGATCAAGATATGAGATCTGTTCCTAATCCTGTACCACCACCACTCATGGATCCTCGTAATCAGCGGCAAATGCCGCAGCCTCAAATGAATACACCACCTTCATTCCCTAGTGATCCACGGCAAAGACCAATGGACCCTCGTCTACGCGGTGCCGGACCTAATGGTCCAATGCCTACCCAAACCGTCCAGCAAACGGCTCAACAGCAGTTACAGAACCGTTTGGCCACTAATTGTGGGCTTCCTAATGATGCTTCTGACCAAGAAAAGGCTGCATTGATTATGCAAGTTTTACAGTTAACTGATGAGCAAATATCTCAGCTTCCTCCAGAACAAAGAACAAGCATATTAGTGCTTAAGGAACAAATTGCTAAAAGCACGCAGCGATAATTATATAAATCAGCTTTTGTAATAATTATTCAAATAAATTATTATCATTAATATGGTAAAAATACAAAATATACGCTATAAAAACTTTAAAACTAATGTATTCCTTAAAAAACTAATTGGATGCTATATATGCATACAAGAACTTGTGTACAGATCACCAATTATGTTATGAAGCGTTTATATTAAAGTCGATTCATAAGAAATTGTTGGTAAAACTGGTTTTACTGTGTCCATTGGTCAAGTCTGAACAGACTGATTTCTTAGCTATTACGCTAACAATTACACAAAACCACGTATGAAAAAAGGATTTCCCATGCCTGGATGAATATTAACAGAAATTTCTTAAAAGCTAGTTTCTTCAGACACTTTATTTCGGACATCTATAACAGATGGGTAAAATAAATTTTAGAGTAGAACATGGAGTCAGTGAATACCCGGTAGTCTTAATAATAAAGGATTTTGATCTCTTAAGAAAATTGTCGCGAGAAAATTAAATGAACAGTTTACCTAATAATATATGCATTAACTTCCAATAAACAAGATAATTAATAGTTGACCCGGTAAATATACACATAACGATCAATACAATATTAAATTATATTTCAAATAAACTTGTGTATTGCTTATTACTATAAAGATCATTACAGAAATGTCCTAATAAACTGTTACAAGGTCACTAGAGCTTGGTATAATTTTTGAACAGCAGTATTGACGATTTGCCGCAAGTTTTCATCATCCTTTGTCGTAACTGCCTATAAGGACATAAAAAATTTAGATTTTGACAATGTTTAATTTTTTTCACAATTGGCCTTACCAGCGTTTCTAGGTTGACTTCCACTCTTTTGCCAGCTACAGTTACCGGTAAAATGTCTCCTTTAAACATTTTAGGCACTGTGTTTTCGCCAAAAGTATCTTGTAACGTCTCCAAGAGACATTCTCTGAAGTGCGTACGATCTGATTTTGCTTGACTTGTAGTTCCCTTAATATTTGTACCACCCATTTCTGTTTGCATTACGCAGGCCAAAACGGAATCAGCAAACATATCATTTACCGGCGTCGCTTGCCACTCCATTATGATAATCTTTCCTTCAACGGTCAAATCAACGCAGTTAAACGCACGTAAATGTTTATCTTCTTCTATAACGTCTACAGTTCCTGCTCCCCCAATACGATCCAGCAGTAACTGCAAAGTTGTTAAAGGACTGCTCCATGGAATGGATTGGCGCTGTGTCACCACGGACATACTCATATCAGTATATTCTAAATATCACCAAATATTAACACTAATTGTAACTTTATTTAGCTTAATACTTACTAGACAAATCTGATGCCGCTAAAAGATGATAATTGAAGTCCCGTTTTACTAAAACACCAGATAATTTGTTGCCAACTTCTGGTTTAGTGGCAGCTAACGTTCCCATTACTTTTGCGGTTTTTTCACCACGGAAGTATAGTTCAACCGAGTGGGTATTACGAGGATTATAAAATTTAATATCCGTATTGGGATCAGCTTCATACTCTCGTTGCAATGCCATTTTTAGACGAGACATTTCATTTTGTTCACCATGAACTAAAACCTGAAATAAAAAGACTGATTGCAACATATTTACAATAGATTTGTATACAATTTTTATATACCACATGCTGGGGTTTCAAAAGTCTTATAAATTCGCTGGTTTGCTGATAATCTGTATGTGCTGAAAATGAAATATAGTCAACAGACATATTAAGAGGCAATTTTTGACCAGCAAGTGTTGTGATCTCTTCCGGTTCTGAAAGTATAGTCTTGGCTAGTGTTCCTTCAACACAATAACCTGCTATAATAACACCATTCTTTGGATCGGTACACCAATTTTCAAATAGCTCCCTAGATAAGCCACTTTGCATCATACCTGGTGATGCCATGACAACACAAGGACCGATATCATCAAAATGATCGATACCCTTCAGATTTGAAATGTGGCGAAACACAAATGGATTGTTTACAGCTATTTGACGTCGAATTTTATCGTTCATGGCATTGATATATGTTTGATACACCGCCATACATTTTTTAGCTAGAGAAGATGCATAGTAAATGGGAATATCGTGTAAGTCGGGGTTTTGTGACCAATATTCGTCAAGAATCAAAAGTAGCTCCTGGGCTCTTCCTAATGCAAAAACAGGTATGAGACAACGCCCACCCTGAGTGACAATTTTTTGCACCAACGACGTGAAACGGTTTTCCCTGTCCTCACGTTTTTCGTGTATATGAGTTCCATAAGTGGATTCAGTTATCAAAACATCTGGTTTCATAGTAGGTATTTCAGCTGCCATTAAATGGCGATCTTCTTGTCGAGAAAAATCGCCAGTATAGAGAATCTTTATACCGGCGATTTCTATCATAAACATAGCAGCTCCAAGAACATGACCAGCGTTGTAGGCACAGAAGCGAACACCCATTACGTCGCGTTCCTCATGAAAATTTATTGTTTCAATTTTTTCCATCGAAGATTCAAGGTCAGCTTCTGTGTAAAGCATTTGCTCAGTTGATATATTACTAATTTTTATGTAATCCGATAACATCCATCTGTAGATTGCCTTGGTAGCATGTGTCATAAAGCAGCGACCACGAAAACTCGTTTTCATTAAAAACCACGGCAGTGCACCACAATGATCCAAATGAAAACTAAGAAATTTTATTAAGTATATACTCCAATTTCTTTTGTTTTTTTTTTGTTCTTACTGCGATATGAATAGTAAATCAACTTCATCGGCTTCAATCAAATCCACATATGGCAGTGCATCCATTCCAGACAAACCGGGATGTATGCCACAATCCAACTGCAATTAAAACGTATTGTCAACTTTTTATTATCTTTCTGAATCACGACTATAGCAAACCATTATCTTTTTTCCTTTAAATTCTAACATAATACATGATCGTCCCACTTCCTGGCCAGCACCACTATCAAGTGATATAAAATATGAGTTTAAATAGCACGTGCACATTTTATTACTTACAGTGGCTTAATAAGTAGTAAATCGCTTTCCTCCGCGGGTATGTTTCCATCACTTCTTTGTGTCATATCGATTTTTATAAATTGTATACAAAATTATTGCTCAAGTACATACATGAAAATTTTCCGGCAAAATTTAGTTCGGAAAAACAATGTTTAGAAAATAACAGGGTACATACTAAATATTTTTTGACAGGAACACACAGACAATATTAAATATTTGGCGGCGGCCAAATATCAAGGGGGAGCGTAGCGAAGCATTTATAAAATACCTATATAACACATAAATAAATATTTTACCCGAGGACTTTTAAGTCTTACGATATAGTCATTAATGGAGATTATACGTACATATGATGCTTTTTACAACATTTTGATTTCTAAAAATATGTGGAATATGTTTTACTTGTTACCATGCAATGTGATGCCTTTTTCAATCGCACAATATAATAAAAATAGCGGCTTGCAAGTTAACGAAAATTAAACAAAATCTGGTTAAAATATTCTTCAAGCAAGGTCTTATTTAGTGGTAACACTATTTTATTTGAAATTATCGATGTTTCGATAATCATTGAGTAGGTATCATCTTCAGGAAAATTCTGGTTTTTAATAATAAAATTAATATTAAAAAAACAACATTAAAAAATAGTTTTTTTTTGTTGTCATATATGAAGAAAATACACGTGTACTCAATAATAAAAATATATATTTTTTATTTTTTTTATTTATTTATTTAGTAGTATTTTGTAAATACTTTAAAAGACAAATTATTATAATTAAAATTAAAAATTAAAATTTTTTAAATTATTGTAAAATTAAGATTAAGAGATCTATTCATTATTAAAATTCGTAATTAAGATTTTCCTAATAAAAATTTTTTCTGAATATATTAGTATTTTGTTCATTTTTTAAATAATTTGGCATTGAATTGTATTCATTTAGTCCTTTATAAAATAATGTTTTCTGCATGGCGGCTGTATCTGCTCTTTGTAGTCTGAAATCTGAGGCATTCCTTAAGCTGTACCGTTGAATCTCTCCAACATATCTGATTTGTTCCGTCAAATAGTCCGGTGCATCTCCTATCTTCATTTTTCGAATGAAATTTATTGTATTAAGTTGTAATCTTTGGTGTATATTAAGCCATCGTAGTGTATTCAGCATAAAATTTACGGATGTGAATCGGTTGCATTTTAATATTCCTCGCATCGCTTTATTTTGTAAGTTTTGCAGTCTTGATATTTGTAGGTCTGTGCAGCATGTGTAAAGTATGGTTGAACCGTATTCAAAGCGAGGTTTTATAATAGTGTTGTATATGTTGATTGATGTGATTGTTGACATTTTGTTTCTTATTCTCTTGAAGAAACCTATTTTCTTCCCAATTTTTTTACAAATGTATTCAATGTGCTCTGTTAATTTTAATTTATTATCAATTATGAAACCCAAATATTTAATTTTATTAACTTTTTCTATTATTACGTTATTTATTGCGTATTGTATATTAGTGTTCATGTTTATTTCCATTATTTTTGTTTTATTTTCATTTAATTTTAATTTGTTCATTTTCAACCATTTAATTATATTATCCATATCTGCATTTATATTTTCATAACATATTTGACATGTCGATGCTTCAGTGAAAATTTGGGTGTCGCCTGCATATAGTATTATTTTACATTTTTTTAATATTTTTTCCATATCATTAATATACATATATTATAAATAGAAGGGCACCTAAAATTGATCCCTGTGGTACTCCATATTCATTTTCTATTGCACTCGATTGTTTATTGTTAACTTTTGTTATTTGGGTACGATTTGTTAAATATGATTGAAACCATTTAAGTTCTTTATTTTGAATACCATATTTGTAAAGTTTTTGTAATAGTATATTTCTGTCAATTGTTTCGAAAGCTCTCTTGAAGTCGAGGAAAATGGCTAGAATTTTAGTATCAGCTTTCTTATACTTCCATTTACTTATCACATAGTTGATTGTTGTTTCACAAGAGTAGTTCTTTCTAAAACCTGATGGATATTTCGATAATATTTTATGTTGTTCTAAATAGTCTTCTAACTGATTTTTTACTACCTTTTCTATAATTTTTTCACAAGTCTTTAGAGTGTTTATTGGCCGATATTCTTCGCATTTATTAGTGTTTTTTATTTTTTCAATTGGTGTTATCATAGATTGTTTCCAGTTTTCAGGGAAAATACCAGTCTCTAATGATTTATTTATAATATTGAGTAATGTATTGCCTATTATGTTCCAGTTATCTATAATCATATTGTTTGAAATTTTGTTGTAGTCTGACTTTTTTTCATGTTCTTACATATAACTTTTAATTCTATTAAAGTTATTGCACGGAAATTAAATTTGTTATTTATTACATGTATTTTATTTTCATATTGTACGTTTTCTATTGATTTTCTTATGTCTTTTATACTATTTACGAAGTACTTATTAAAATTTTCAGCTATTTCTATATTATTCTAACATTCTACTTTATTAAATATCACAGTTTCAATTGTATGGTTAGGTTTTTTTAATATTAGGTTTTTTATTTCTCTCCACATTTCTTTTTTATCTTTGGCATAATTAATCTTATTATTTATATATTTGTTTTTTTTTTCATTTTGCACTTTTACCTTGTACTTATTTCGAATAGTTTTGTAATTTGTCCATGCTTCGTTTGTATTTTCGAATTTTGCTATTTGATATTTATAAATTTTTTCTTTTTTTATTCGTCGTATTTCGTCGTTAAACCAACTACATTTAAAATTTTCTGTATAATAAGTTTTCTTTGTAGTTAGTTTTATTACTGCACTTTCTAAGTACTCGTCAAATAGATTAACGTTGTAGTTCAGATCATTATTGTTATTTATTCTATGTATATTTTGTATTTCAATGTTAAATTGGTGTTTATTATACTTAAATATTTCAACTTCTTTATTGGTGTTGTTAGGCTTATATTTATCTCCATCTATTATTATATCTATTCCTTCGTGATCTGTCATTTTATTCATAATGTTAACTTTTGCAGAAATATTTCTATTATTCGTCACTATATAATCTATTAAGGTTTTAGAGGTCTCAGTAATCCTTGTGAATTCCTCTATTATTTGCTTAATGCCATTATCATCAAGTATACACTTAATTTTGTTTTTATAAAAACTTTCTTTATGCCAATCAATATTAAAATCGCCAGCTATTATAATATCACAGTTTATTTCGGTCAGTTCTTCTACTATATTTGCAAATGATTCCATAAATTCATATTCGGCACTACTTGGTGACCTGTATATTGCGACTATAATATATTTGTTGTTGTTATATTGCATCATATATGCTACTATCCATATTTTTTAATCAATAATTTTTTCGTCTATTTTTCTTATTTTCCATTTCTTCTTAAAATATATTATAATTCCACTTGCCCTTTTTGAGTTCGATAGGGATGTGAATTGATTATAACCTATTAACTGTGTTTCGGTCTCGTCCACGTCTAAAGTTAAATGAGTTTCAGATAAAATAACGAATTCAGGGTTTCTTGTTTCTAAAAGTACATCTAAAAAGCACATATAAAAAATTGCAATCAAAATTAAATCAGAATCAAAATCTTCGTTCTCTTCAAATAATACTCCTTCTTCTAGAAAGAAAGATGACTCTGATAATTTTGAATTACCAACAATGTAAATTTTTGTTTGAAGTTTAAAGTTTTGTAAAATTGGTAAACATATTTTTTTTTATATTGTTTGTTTTTTCATGTTATGTTTGTTGTGACTTTTTTTAATAACTAGATTCTAGATTCCAAGTGTATATTATTTCGTAGAACTTTCACTTTAGTTGTGATTTCAGGGCAATTCATTGAAATCACATGATTTCAACAAAAATTTGATTGCAATCGAATTGATTGCAATTAAATTAATTGCAATCAATGATTTCAAAATGATTGCAATCACAAAATATTGCAATCTTGCCAAGATTTCATTTTGAAATCTGAAATCATTTTGAAATCAAAGAATGAAATCAGTTTGGTTGAAATCACTTTGATTTCAACGCCAATTGATTGCAGTTTTCACAGCTCTGGTATCTACGTATATACATACATATGTATGTTCATTTAGGAATTTTTTATATTTATACATATTTTTAAATAGATTATATTTTTTAATTTAATTAATTAACAAACAAACTGCGAAGCTACTTGGCTTATCTGCAGAGACAGCCGGAGTCTGCGGCAGGAGTCGAACCTGCGACCTTCGGACTACCAGTCTAGTATACTAGGTACTAGTCTACGAAGGCACTCGTAGAAGCCTTATGGGTTCTTTTTTCCAAGTGGTGTTTGTATTTGAATTTCCAATTTTCAATTTATTGAACATTGGTTAGGAACCGAGGCTAATTGTTGTCCTAATGAATGTTTAAGAGGATCCCTTTGTGATATATCCTAATAAATATATTTTTGCCACCAGTGAAGTTTCGACGTAAAATCCTTTCGACTCAACCTAGTTTTATGCTATACACTATAGGTAGTCTGCTACATTACAAAAGTACAAAAAACAAGTAATTAAGTACATCCTCTTTTTTTCGTTTATTTGTTTTATTGTACTCTTCTCTTAAAAAAGCAAATGGCTGTTCTCTTATAAGAAACAAACACAATAAGGAAAAGTAAGCAAAATTAATAATAAGACATGCACATGCTTGGAGTTACTTAAACTATTTAGTATAATACTTGAGCATTTTTGTAATTTTTATTTTATTTGTATGAAATTACATTTTTGTTTAATTTGATTCTAATATCAAATTATCAACATATCTACCTAGATATCGTCATCTAAATTTACAAAAGTCATATTTGCGTTGGAAAAATTTTACAGAACTTGAAAAACAATTTAAAAAATAGGAACTGGAAAAATTTTAAGTTTTGATTTCGAATAAGTTTACAAATCTTTTTTTGCATATCTCCCGCAATTGCTCGCATGTGACTTATGACTTTGTAAAATCTTCTACAAAAATTATTCGAAAGAAATGTATTAAATTATGTAACTTTAGCATGAACTTTAACTAAACACTCAAGCGTTGTTTAACCGTTATTAGGGAGGGCATATGCTTCTTAAAAATATAAAAAACAATTTTTTATACAAATAAAAAATAAAATTTTATTAAACCAAAATTTAATAACTCAAAAATTCAAAATATCCTATCTTTGCGTGGTTGAACAATAAAACACATTAAAAAGTCATAACCATTGCTTGATTTCAATGCTTAAAATACTCATAAGGTAAAATATATACATAGTAAAACAGCATATCAGCAAAAATTTGTTTTACTTTGACTTGCTTATAGTGAGCAAGATCGAGTAAATATAAATGCTCTGAGCACGGCTGCCAGATTTGACGATTTATCGTCATTTTGACGAATTTTCTTTTAAAATTGGCAAATTGACGATTTGACGATTTTTTAAAAAAATGTGACGATTTTAGTATTTGAAGAGTAGAGAGAATCTTCAGTCAAGTCAACTTAAATAGAACGAAAATACGTAATTCTTTAGAAAGATAGAAGATATCCTTTATTCCAAAGACTATTTAAAAATAAATAATTCAAATTGTTATAATATTGCAATTAAACCTGACTTAATAAAAATGTTAAGTTCAGATATTTATTTGTAACGCTTTTACGTACATCATGAATTTTTATTTTTGTACATATTTATGTATTTATTAATAATGTTTGTGGATATGTAGGATTTAATTGTTGTTTTTGTTTTATTACTTTTTAATAAAAATAAGTTGTGGTGATATTGTGAGGATCGCCATGTAGAGATTGTGTTAGTGTCAGTGTAAATTCCTATAGCCCAATATATATTTACACCACCGAGTACTCAACCAGAGTACTCAACTTTGACGTATAAAAAGGGTCCGAATCATATTTTGCATAAAGTTTGTATAACGTGCATAAAGTTTGTAAGAAGAGATATCTATATAAAAACAAATAGCTTTGCTATCTCTTTCACACAAACTTTATGCATGTTTACAAAGTTGTCGAGTCTAGTTCTAGTTTATGATAAAAACAAATAGCTTTGCTATCTCTTTTACACAAACTTTATGCACGTTTACAAAGTTGTCGGGTCTAGGTAGTGATTTACACAGCTGTAGGGGATCAGCTAAAACTTACATAAGCGTTCAAAAGAACTGCCAAAAGAGTTTGAGACTTTAAATAAAGAATACAACAAGGCTAAACAGCCGAATTATGTCTTTTCTAAATTAAGTCTGATTTTATTTACTACTTTCACTTTCTTATATACTACTTTTGAGAATCATTCTAGTCATCTAGAATGACTAGCACATGTTTGTTTACAACACATGTTCACATACAAAGAAAATGTGTTACTAATAAATATTGGGTTACAAAATGTGATTTATGATACACTTAAATATTGGGTTATGAGTGTCATACAACATGAAAGCGGACAATGGTCTTTGGCACACTTCAAAGATACATTTAAAACAAGAACAAAATTTTAAGTTTTGAACGAAAGAAAACGTTCTTAAATCAGAAAAAGGCAATAAGTATGATTGATTTATGTTTTTTTCCCTATTGTTTTTTAATAATATTAAAAAAGTGCTCAAAAATTACATTTTTACAAGTTGCCCGATTTTTTTTTACGATTTTCAAACACGAAAAAGACGATCTTTTTATTTTTTCTGAGCAAATTAACGATTTTTTCATAAAATTTTCTGCCAGCCCTGGCTCTGAGCGTATAAAGATAATAAAGATTGTTTTTACATTTGTCTCCCTCTTTATTTGTTTGCTTTGATTCTCTTTTGTATTTAGCTTTGAACTGAGAATCTTAAAAAAAGTAAATGTATTTGAATTTAAATGTACTTTTGCAAAAGCCTAGTTTATACACTGGAGAAAGACTTCTGCGGCATACCGTCGAACTCGATTATCAGATCTGTACTTAGTTCACTAGTTTCACTCTGTGCTCAAACAACAATGGAATTCGTCTGAGAATTGGATAAATGTCTCTGGCCTCTTACTGCAGTTAAAGGCATCTTCCATCTTCTTAAAAATTCTTTAAGTAATATGTCATTAAATTCTGTGTACTATTTCTCACTTATTAATCAAATGGAGTATCATTTACAATAACAATTAAAATAATACCAATAATACGAATTTCATCTTTATTTTATTTTCTTAAATGTATAGCTAATAATGAATACTTTCATGGTGGAATAAACACATACACTACCGGTGGAAAATAATATTATTACTGGACACTAATAATGGGAAATGAATGCTAAATTTGCATTATAATTTTTGTATCAAATGTTGTTTGCAATATTCCCACATAAATAAAGCGCCAGTTACATGGACATTTAACGAACGGACTTGACCCAACTGTGGTATTTCAACAGCATTATCTAAAAGCCCAAGTAGTGGTGCTGGTATGCCATCCTTTTCATGTCTAAAATTAAATTGTGAAAATTTCATGATATTATACGACCTTTATCTTCTTGAGGTCTTTTTATTGAATTATTCATTGAGCTTGAAGTCTTTTTAAAAAGCAATATATTTATTTTTAGCTTATTTTAATTATTAATAACATTATTTTAAAAGATCTCAAGCTTAATGAATAATTCAATAAATTAAATATAAAAGTTTGAACATTCTTATGTACATATGTATGTCCGCTAATAAATATTTTTCATTATGCTGATATGTTCTGTGTTTCAAATCATTTCAAAATTATGTTTTTGCTAAAGCTGAAACAAAAAAGTTACAGATGCGCGTTCCCTACTTAAGGAAGGCACAAATTAATTGAATTGAGTTATTAAATTTTAGATGCTAAAATTAACCAATTGAAATTTCGTTACCACAGAAACTCTGACTAACAGGAGTCCCCACCGTTGAACCAGCCGGAGCTTATTATAAATTCTGTGTCGTTTTATCATAACATCTTAAGTTTAATATATTAATATTAGACTTAAGATGTTATGATAAAACGACACAGAATTGTATTATGTATTATTAAATAATTATAAATATAGATTTTAGAATGATTTGTTTAAGATTATGTGCAGAATTGCAAATTATGTATGTATTGAATGGTGGGTTTTTAAATATACTGAAAACCAACAGGCAATTCTGAAATAATCAGATAATTGTTTATTATTAAGATAATTTTTGTTATTAATTTTTTGTTACGCATCTTTGCAAACTATATTTGCTAAATTCAACTCAATAAATTTTTACCAGCACGAAAAAATTATATTAATAAGGTCTATACAAGAAAGAGTACTGTTCATAGGTTGAAGCCATATGTGGAATGTTGGAACCTGGTCGAATTCAACGCTGCTCCGACCTTAATGGGTGTTGTGCAGAACATTGTGCCATATATGTTTTTTATTAATTATAATATTTTGACATTAGAATTTGCTTTAGTTTTCGAAAATAAAAAAATTAATTTACATTATCTAAATTGGCAAGTGCTAAAACGTATTCATTTACAATAGCGTTTATCTGCTACAGTAAAGAAGTACCTTACAATATGTGAAACAAAAACAAAATACATAGATTCGAAGCGTAGAACATATTCAGTATTAAAGTTGTGTTAAGCATATGTAATCCATTGCTTACCCCAGCAATAAAACGCACTTTTGCGGAAATTTAAAGTTTTTAAAATTTTCACTTCTGCAAGTTTGCTCAGCACCGACAATACTATAGCCATCCAATTTTTTTTGAATCAAAAAGTCTTTTAAGTCTCTTGGTTTAACTTCAACTATGTTTAAAGTTTTTTCGGCGGTCATGCTTAAACGAAATTAGTTTTCAATAAAAAATAATTTTTATATGTAATTCATTTAACACATAAGTATGTATTATTATTATTAAAAATATATTGGTCCAAATCATTTTCGTACGGATCTATTATAGTTTTTTTAACAAATTGTGAAAAAAGTACCTTAAATTTTTAAAATCATTTTTTTCCGTGAGCATTTTAGAATCCATAACAAGATTGTTGATACCCAGTACTTCACATGTTCTTGCAATACCTCCTAAATTTGGCAATTTATCTATAAGACTTGCAACGACTATCATCTATAAGAAATAAGAAGACAAATAAATTAAATTTATTGGTTAACTTTTTTTACATAATGTCAATTGATTTTGATATAAAAAATAATTACAATAAGAAATCAATGCGTATTAACATGTTTTGCAATAAAAAATAAATTTGCTTTATACTTTACCCCTGCAGAGTTTTTTTCAATGGGATATGCAATTAAATTGTGAGGTTCAGTAATATCATTAATGGGATTAATTTTTCTTTGAATATGATCATTTATTGTGCCCGTAAATGACGTGTCACAATCTTTTGTCACTTTAAATTTGTTTAAGTATCTTTCACGGCAACGTTCAATTCTCATAAATTCTTTTGTTTCAGAATGTATACTCCAATTAATATAATGAACTAGTTCATCAAATGGTGCATTGGTTACGTATAAAATTGCGTTAGTGTTACCAAATTTTTGGCGCATATGAAGTCGAATGTCACTTAAATATTCATTCAATTTTGTTCCAGTAGCATCTTTAATGGATTGTATTATCTGTGCCCCATTTTCTATCCTAAAACAAAGATATATGTATGTATATAAATAAATATCTTTAAGGAAAATTGTTTTGATATGTACGAGGTCTGTTGAATAGAAAAAGTGAATTTTAATTTTTCAAAAAAAAAATATTTATGTATTCATCAATTTCTATTTTGTCCCCTTCAAAGTATTCGCCCTTAGATATAATACAATTGTGCTAGCGTATTTTTTCGATCATCGAAGCAGTTGATATTTAATTTTTCGTATGACCTTGAGCTCTCTCAGCGATTCGTTTGTTTTCTCTTCAATCGTCGTAAAACGCCGTCATTTCATCGGTCTCTGCAATTTTGGGAACAGGAAAAAGTAGCAGGGATCCAAATCTGGTGAATATGGCGCCTGAGGCATGATTACGGTATTCTTTTGGGCCAATAGCCATGAATTGTTTTTCCAATATTCGGAAATTTTTTTCGTATTGCCACTCGCATGCCACACTACGCCACTGTAATCGGAAAAAACAGTGAGCAAAACGTTGACATTTGATCAAACTTGGTGTGCTTTTTTTGTCTTGGCTCTTCCATTGGGACGATTGGACTATAGTTCCGATGTCATAATCATATACTCATGATCCGTCACCAGTTATGACACTTTTAAGCAAATCTGGATCGTCGTTAAAGTCATTCAACATTTCCTGCGCGATTCCCATGCTATGGTTTTTTGTTCAAAGTTCAGTACGTTTGGAACGAGCTTCCCTGCCACACGTTTCATGACCAAAATTTTCGAAAAAATTGAATGGCATGAGCCAAGCGATATACCAACGTCCTCTACAAATTCTCTAATAGATATTCGACGATTGTCCATAACAATTTTCCTCACTTTTTTAACATTTTCATCGGTTTTTGATGTGATGGAGCTTTTGAGCACTTAATTCCATTTTTTACACACAATTCGATGCAAGTCCTTTGATCCATATTTTTACACAGCAGAAAATCGCTGAACAATCAAAACACGTCTAACTGTTATGCCTCTCACAAACAAACCCAACTGAGAACATATGCGCTAACATTAAAAATCGCTAATCGAATGCACGTAGGCCGAGAAATTTCAAAATTCACCTTTTCTATTGAACAGACCTCGTATGTATGTGAAAGCTATTTAAGCCGTCAGTTGCTAAAAATGATATTACGGTTAGTAATTGGTAACTGAGAGTCGTAAATTCCATTTGCTTATTGGTGCTTTTCTGACAACTACATAAAACATGGCGAGACGAGTTGTCAAACGATTTTGAAAACAAAAATTAAATTAACTAAAATCTTATATTTTAGTTATACTTTTAATTTTACGATTAAATAATAAATATTTTGTTACTACGCCAATTACATATCATTTAAAAGTTTTGTCATTTTAAGATAATGCATCTGTTTTAATATTACGAATATGACTTTTTGCAATTTTCATTAATATGAAAAATACTAGAGCATAAAAATTATTATTATATGTTACATTTATTTTTGCCATCTCCAAAAAATTCTGCAACAACTTCGACTAAGAGTTTAATGTTTTTCTTTCTCAGCATTTCTTATTTTTGAACTCTGGTTGTTTATATGTATGTCGAAAATATTTTAAAATTGTCTCATACAAATTCGTAGGTTTTTTTTCGAAAATTACAAAAAATATAATACGGTTTACAACGTAACAAATTAGTCATAAAATTTTAACAATTAGAAATTTATTAATTATTTTTTTTTTTGCAAAAGCTAAAGAAACAAGAGTAACTAATTAACTAAATGTGTTTTTTTGGCAAATTAATTCATACCCGAGTTAATTAAGTTTATTTTTTATGGAGACAATATATAAAAAGGTCATATTCCTAAAATACATACTCTTTAAATTTGTCCATTAGAAGTTGATATAAGCACATCTGCGCCAATAGACGTGTTTGAAAATTGGGACCCATTGTTAGCGAAAGGAGAATGTAAACCACTGTACTTTTGACTTCATATGTTAATGATTTTGTTTGAAAATATGTATAAGCTACTGATATAATAGATACTTGTTGTCTTGAGGTCAAATTCTGTGCCTGAAAAAACAATTAAAACGTAATCTTTTAATATTATTTAATTAACTATAATGAAATATTTGCATTTTGATACTAATAATATTAAATATATTGGAATAATTAAAAAAATCGTTTTTAAATATATATGTATGTATGTAAATGTCGCACATTTGCTCCAACAACGTCATATATCAAAAAATATACAATCAATCTTCATACGGAAGTTTTTGTCATATTTAGCGAAACATTAACACACGTGGACCAAGTCATTGTATTGTTAACGGATTCTTAAACGTAATTTTCACCCATTTAAAAAGGCCAGATAAAGTCCATAATAAGCACACTTGTCATAATCAGCACAATGACAACAGGATAGGAGCGAGCGAGGTGACCACCCCTAAAAAGTAATTTTTATTATCTTATATCTTGAAAGCTATAACAATAAGTCTTTAAATAAGGCAAATATTAATATTAATATTAATTATTGGCTATCAGGAAAGCTATAACAATAAGAGTCTTTAAACATGACATTTGTAAAATTTAAGTCCAAGGTGTTAGGTAAAATTATCTGAATGCATTCTGTGCTTTTAATGGATAAATAAAATTGATTTTAAAACTAAAATCTAACAAAAATAAAAGTATATAGGTATAAAAAATAACGAAACACACTTTCATTATGCACTAAAAATTATAAAATAGTTAAATCGATTTGCATTAGTTAAGATATAAGTACCTACATATCTAATTTATCGTTGCTAATTATTTAAATTCATTATAGAATACACGTATATTAAACAACATGTGGCGGATATATGGTTTATGATTTATCTAAAAAGTGTAAATGTTTTCTTCAACTAAATTAAATTAAAAGAACATATATACTTCATGCTTTTTGGATAAATCATTAATCAATGAATGTACCTCATTAATTAGATCGAAGTCAACAATCTTGATTTTTTTTTTTTAAATTTTCTACTTACCTGTTTTAATTTTTCTAATATAACATCTTCTCGAAATTCTCTAATTCCAAGGGTGAACTCATAAATATATATAACATTCAATTGATTGTTTTCATTTAATAAGATGTTCCAAATCTGGTCTAATACATTAATAGATGTAAGCTTATAACTTGCTTTATATACACAAATAGCGACTCTCAGCTTAACACGATGTTCGTTCGAGTTTTCAAAATATCTGGGTTTTTTCTTGGTAATATCCATATGATATTTTAACAAATCCAACACGTATGTCTCATCGTGGTAATTTCTAATTTGCTTCAGACAATATTTGCTTAGAAACCGATTTGTTAAAGAGAAATGATTAAACGTAAATGCTTCTTCGATTCTGAAAATACAAAATGATTATCAAATGTTAAATATTTATTAAAAAGGCATTCTGGATATTGTAGCAATTAATTCGTTAAAAAATACTGTTTGTTGTTGGCTTAGCCTGCATTTCAATAGGGCTAACCAATAATGATTTGGTCAATGAAATGTAGGCATATACATAGCTAAGCCCAAAACAAAAAATAAATTTACTAACCATTATTTATTTCTTCATGTAATATTTGCCCACAGGGCCAGAATAAAATATTACTAAGAAATATTTATGAGTTCATCCTCCTAATATTTGAATTTGAATGTATAAAACAAAAAATATAATATACAAATTATATGGTATAAAAATTTATTAATCTTTGTAGTAAGAAATATTTTATTTCCTAATATTTTAAATATATATATACTTACATACGTAGCCGTAGCATTAAACAAAAATTTAAATTTGTGTGAATTAAAAAGGAATAAATGATTGGTCCAGGTCAGCAATAATTACTGTGATAAATGAACATAATATGTATGTATGCATGTAAATTTATACACATACTCCCCCAATTATGCGAAAATAAATTACATCATGCTACTCTTACTAAAAACAATATTTCATTGAGTAGTTAATCTTTTAAAGTATAATCTGAATATTTCTATTAGCACTAAAATTCATATTTAAAATAATCGGATAACAATCAACTCTTATTTTTAAATAAAAAATGTATGTCACAAGTCAGATTTAGGCTGGGGAACAACTGTCGCTTCATCGTAAATATATTATTTTTTGCAGTCCGGCTTGTAGTTTGTTACTGGGTTTTCAAGAGATTTGCGTCTCGAACCTGCAATAACTTGTTAATAAATTACTGCATTTTTTTTAACTCTTTATTTAAGAATTTTTATTATTTTACAATTTATTTTGTGCCTCAGCGTCCATTAGGACATTATTGAGACGAGTTGGCAATAAAAAATTTATTTTATGTGTGTAAATTTCATTAAATTTCATTCATATGCTGGTGGAGATTATTTATATTCTGAATGTGGAGATTTGGAGTTCCTTCCTCCTGTGGATCGTAAAGAAGCACCTGATGGAACACAGCCAGCTTTAAAATATTTTTATTCCGCAAACCATTATTGAAGTTAAAAAATATAATTAAAAATAAATTGTGTAAAACAAAGTTGGACAAACCAAACTGACTCCAACAAATGCACAGAGAATATTGCATATGTCGAGTGCACCAAAAACAAATTGTATACTTCTAGAATTGAAACGTATTTTCAAAGTCCCTAAACAAATCTTTTGTATTCTCAAATTCTTTGGTTACGATGTGTTATTAATACATATATTTGAAAGTATTTTACCCAAAAAACAGATTTACAGATAAAGCTAAGCCTTAAATTTTCTTCTTTAAATTAACGAAAATTAAAGCTTTTATTTAAACTTTCTAATCTAACCAAAATATAAATTACAAGGGCGGCTTCAAAGTCCAACTTGTATGAGTGAAATGTTATTCAATGTTAGCTACAACTTAGAATACATACAAGATTCTTATACAAATTCATAGGACTTTATTTATTTTTCGAAGGTACTGCTTGTATTCATCTAAGTATGTACCTTCATTAATGTGTTGAACTAGATCTGGAGTGAAATTATATGTGAAATTTTTATAGAAAAATTCATTGTAGTTCAAAATATAGTATTAACACCTTCTACAGTCATTAAATAAAATCATCAGTAATTCTAGATATCGTTCTTACTTTTGACTATCAACTCAGCGGTATTTACACATTTCTTTACTTATTTTTAAAACATATACATAATTAATTTACCTTTTATCGCCCTGGCTTGGTAAGCTTTCTAGCCACTCGTCTGTTATGTTTTTCAGTAAGTTTGTTCCTTCAAATAAATTGTATTTGAAACTACATATTTTCAAAATGATAATGGCGTACTTTTTAATGATGTCCTCATCAAAAACACTGCATAGATACTCAGAGACACATTGGAGCCTGCAACGGCAAGTTATTTACATAAGTATATATGAATGAGCACAGAAAATTTTTTAATACTTACATTTCGTAACTGTTATATTTTAAAAGTTCATCAATAAACCACAAATCAATTTTTTCCGCAGTATTATTCAAAAGTTTTTGAGCAAAAATATCAACTAATCTATTGTGACTCATTCCGGTGTTTATAATGAAACGCAAAGTGTCTTCGTCCTCAATGTCAAAAATTTCCTTTTCATAAATATAAAATGCAATTGCTGCTTTTTTACATTCAGTTGTCTCTTGCCTGTCATAAGGCGGCGAACACAGCAAGCTGTTTTTAAAAATGTTAATGACTTCGTGTATATTAATATATCTAAGACCATTTAAATCCAGTTTGTATAAATTTCTTATAGAATTATAATCAGACTTGTCAATAGCATATTTAAATAGAGCAAATTTAAGCCAACCATGCTTTTCAACTGGTATATACTCCAGGAAAGATAGTAGGTCATTATTGTCCCATTCGCTGTTTGTAAAAATTTCATAAAATCGTTGCTTGTAAATAGGTTGAAATAATGAAGATTTTTTGGAAAAAAATATGTCATGGTCAAGATATATATCGCCAGGATTATAAGCCGTTTCTATATAGGTAACATATTGTTCCATAGACATTTCTTTTATAAAGTCTACAAAAAGTTCTTGCAACTTTATTAGTGCTTTTCCGCGAATAGTACAGTTTTGAAGTCTTCGCACACATGAGGCAATCTTCAATATATCTTCAAATGTTATTGATTTCGCACATTGTGTTTTATTAAGGTTCTCTAGCCAAATATACAAAGGCACCGAACTCCAGTTCTCAATTTCAGACAACAATCTAAGTAAAATTATTACATCACCTTTTAAAAATGTAGAAAAGTAATTTGTGTTCAGAAAATATCCTTCGTAGTTAAAAAATGAA
The DNA here is from genome assembly GCA_963681545.1 of Germaria angustata. Classification (NCBI taxonomy): domain Eukaryota; kingdom Metazoa; phylum Arthropoda; class Insecta; order Diptera; family Tachinidae; genus Germaria; species Germaria angustata. The sequence continues at coordinate 63,551,817 of OY812998.1, read as the reverse complement.
TTAGAATTAGTTGCTTGCAATAAATGTTTTAATGTATCCTCACATAAATCGGAACATGAAAACGTCCTTAGAAAGAACTCAATAGACCAACGCAGTACTAAGTTATTATTATGAGTTAATATTCTCATGTAAAGTATATTCAACCAAGTCGGGTGCAGGTATTTATTCTTTATCAGTTCTTTAATGTTTCCCAGCGAAGGCAATATCAGATGTGACTGTTCTTCTTCTAGATTTTCCAGCATTGTAATATAGATTACCCAAGATTGATCAATTTTTTGATTATGATGCGACGACATCCACATTTTAGATACTGTGCTGACATTTTCGATGAAATAGCAAGACAATTTTTTTAACAAGTAATAAGCACATTTTCTAAATTTTCTTTGGTCAGACTTAAGAAGATGTTGAATGACTATGATTATAATTGGTTCATCATGAAAGTTAGATTGAAGCGATTTGAATTCATCAACAAATTGTAATAAAATATCAATTTCTATTTCATATGTAACCCCAGTTCTTAATTTTATTTCAAGTTGATCCTTTAAATACGACCACAATGATGCGAGATTTTTACAACTTTCAGGAAACAGTTCTATATATTTGTGAATGCAAGCCATGCAGTTTGAAGCTGAACCTCGATTTTTATTTAATGGTAGAATTGAAAGAAGTTGTTGCAATAACTAAAATATTGAAATTAAAAAACAATATTAATGGTCAAGATTTTGATTTTTTTAGAACAAAGTATTAATTGCATTTTGATTTGTGAAAAAATGCAAAAAAAAATTAGGAACAAGTTTCACATGTTACCGACACCCTTGCAAAGGAATATATTTTCAAAGACCATGCAATATACTTATATTTAATATCCATTTTAATTTTGATTAAAAATTTAAAGTCGTATTGTTGTTATGTAAGAAAAATAAGAAGACTTAAGTCGAATATATGTATAGTATATGAGTTTGACAGCTTTCCAAGCACGATTCATCTAACCTTGTTTGATTAGCAAAAATGAAATGAAGGCATGTACTCAAATAAACCAACAATACACAATAAATTTTTAAATGAATTTAGCAATTTTTTAAAATCTTTCGCACACCTTTATTTGTATAAACAGCGTAATTAGCACAGTTGAAAAATATGTAGAATCAAACCATTAATCATAGTTGAGTGCAAAATACATATGTCACACATTTACATCCTGTGAGCAACTTATTCGGAAAAGTTTTTTGCACTGCTGTTTATTTATTAATTTTTTGCAATAGAACACAAACATGTAAGGCGGCAAAATATGTGTAACATTTTTGTCAGAAACGAAATAAAATTGCTATATGAAAAATTTATTTTTTAATTATCACAATTTCAAAGAATTTTTTGTTTCACCTACCTAATTGTCGTCTTAACAGTTTGATTATAAATGAAAAAGAAAAATGTTCTTGATTATATCCATAATGAAAATAAATACTCACTTCTTCCGATATAGGTACATCTTTGTTTCCAAGCAATTTTATAGAATACATAACTTGGTAAACGATTTGAATTACAATATTTCTATCGCTGTCATGTTTACAATTATCTTGAATAAAACTAGTCAAATGTACTCCGATGTCCTCTTTTAAATAATTTCCTCGGTTGATCCATTCTTTAAGGCAACGATGAGTAAATGCTAGTACAACACGAAGATTTTCTTTTTGGTGAAATTCTTTAAAATGTTCATTATAAAAACGAAAAAGCTCTTCAAGATCAAAGACAGTTGTGCACTTAGTTGTTCTAATTGTGCATGAGTCAATAATTTCCTGTTGAAGTTTTATAAAGTTTTGAAAATTATGGTAATTGTCCAGTTTTGCAGGTTCCATGGCAATAAAATACTCAGAATAATAAGATGCAGCTTGGGAGAAATATGTATATTTGTAACAAAGGCACAGAATATGCAACAAAGGCATGCAACAGTTGTAATAAGTGATGCCATATAATTTTTTTATTGCGTTCACTTTTATTTTTCTAGGGTCCCTTTTTTTTAAATGTAAGAAAAGGTACCATATCAGATATATGTCCAAATATTTTCTAAAACATAACACTTACTTACACTTTTTCTAAATTTGTACTTATTGTAGAGATTCATGTACTTGGCATACATCCATATAATTTGAAAAGCATATCCTTTCGAAGCTACTGCTGTTTTTGCGATGTAGGGAAACAAAGCGACTGGTATAAATAAAGGAGGAGTATTTTCAAATAACAAGGTACATATAAAAGTCGGCAACGCATCTGACGCAAAAAGTTCGTTCTCAACTTTTCACTCATGTTTAAAAATGGCGGCTACTCAGCTGATATTTGTTTACATAATTTAATTAATTACATATTTTAATTCAATAAATTCATCGAAATCCATAAAATCTTGAAGCATATATTGTTCTCCATTTTCAACTGATTGAATATGAACAACTGTGAAGCGTGTTGTGTAACGACGCGTTTAATACGTAAAAATTCACAACGCGTTAAACGCGCGCGCGTCAACGCGTATTAAGGCCGTGTCAGATAAAACTTTGTAGCGTTGCGTGACGTTTTTAACTTTGACAGAAAAGCGTAACGCAAAAGGTGTATGACACAATGAAAACTTTGACACAACGCGCGCATTGTATGTTTACCAAAAAGGATATGAATTTTGCTAATTATTTTTTATTATAAAAATTAAAGTCAAAATATTATTTGCTTTTGAGTGTTTGTTATCACCTATTGTAGTTTATTGAAAATACACCACTATACCATATAAAGCTTTTTATTGTCATGAATTTATTTGTTTTTTGGATTTTCAAAAACATACATACATACATATATACATACATATGTATGTATGTATTCATATAAAAATGTAAAATATTATTAATAATACGCTGCCTCTGATTTTTTACAATAAAATAATCTTATGCTATATACTTACATATAGCATGCAAATAGGTACTATTTTATAAATTAGTTAAAAAAAATAAATTTTAAAAATAAAAAAATAAGTATTTTTCATATCACATCACATTTTCATATCATATTCTAACATACATACATAACTTTGATTGTCAAAGCACGCAAAAAGTTGAGAGTTGCCGAACTTTTTGCGTCACGCTGCGTTAAAAGTGTTTTATGTGGCATGTTTCGTGTAAGTATGTACATTTCAACTTAAATGTCAAAGCGAAGCTGTAACGCAACGCGAAGCAAAAGTTGTATGTGACATGGCCTTTATTTACTTCCTCCCAAAGAATAAACTCTTTTAATACGAACCGATTATAAATTACACTGAAAATGAAGCCGCCGCCATTTGGGATTATAGCCGTCGCAAAATTTTTTGGGCTTATTTCTTTGACTTTCAGTCGTTTCAGTTTGACATCAAGAAACATAATTTCTATTTTTTACATAATTGAAATATCCAATCCAGAGAAATTTCCGTCCCTAAAATGTTTAAACTGATCTAACTTAGGAGGTTTTTCCTAAATATTTGTACTTCATTAAATTTAATCAGAAGAAGAACTATAAGAAAAACGAGCAAGCAGTGAATTAGAACAATATTGAAACGAAAAGGCAAAGAAAATTAAAAGCAAATAACAATTTTAAAAGAAAGGTGAAAAACGTCAGTTGATTTTGCTATTTTCCCTTTCATCTAAATAGTGATTATATGTACATATTGCATGTTAAAAATGGATGCAAAATAACTGAAGTAAAAAATTATTTATTTTGCTCTTTTCGAAAAGCATATTATCCATTTTAAACCCCAACAGGCTTTAAATTAAAATAGTACGAGCGAATAAAGGTCACGGACGTACTGCTAAAGATTTTCAATGGAAGAAAATATTGATTCCCCAACAACTTCAAACAGAATAATACCAAAATCAAAAATTGAGTCCACCATGGGTTCAGTAGCAAAGATTACAAATGTTGATAACAAATTGTCGGATAGAAGAGAATCGACCACAACCGAAGCAAATTGCTCTACCGTTGACCTAAAGAGAAATGATAGTCTGAACGGTTCATTTTCAAATGTTTCTAGTAAATCGGCCCTACAAGTTTATCAGGATGTTGATCGGTTTGTTGTAGCTTTGCCTTCGACATCTCAAAAACCAGAATCTGATGGTGGCAGTGTAGGAGGCGATCAAACTCAATCTCAGAATCAACAGTGCCAGCTACTACAGAAACGGGAAAGTGGAGATAGTGAGCGCAGCTGTTGGATATGTTTTGCTTCTGATGAAGATAATCGCTTAGCAGCTTGGGTTCAACCTTGTAAATGTCGTGGGTCAACAAAGTGGGTACATCAGAGCTGCTTATACCGTTGGGTAGATGAAAAACAAAAAGGCAATGCTCTGCGTACGGTTAGCTGTCAACAATGCCAAACCGAGTATATTATAGTCTTTCCACACATGGGTAAATTGGCCAACGTTTTGGAGGCCTTCGATAATCTAATAAAACGCGTAAGTCCTTTTTTGGCAGCTGGTATTTTTGTTGGTTCTTTATATTGGACAGCTGTAACATACGGTGCCGTTACTTTTCTACAGGTAAAATGAAAATGTAACTTTTTGAAAACATGTTGATAAAAATATTTCAAGATTGTGGGCCATAAAAAAGGCTTAGCTCTTATGGAAAATGGCGATCCACTTATCTTACTTATTGGTCTTCCTGCAATACCAGTTTTCTTAGTTCTGGGCCGCATGATTCGTTGGGAAGATGCTGTCATACGTTTGATTCGCAATCGTCGTAATGTAGCCCGCAAATTACCTTTGATGAATTTTATTATACCATATCCGTAAGTATGAAGAATTATTTAGCAATTTAAGCCCATAAAAATAGTGGTCACCCTTAACGTGGTCGTTATTTTTTTTTTATTAAAGCTCCCTTCATAATTAAGAATAAAGTTTTTTATTTAAACTAATGTGATACATAATTTTACAAAGTACAGAAAAGGTTAAATAAATTAATAGATTTAACATTTTGTGCCATCACTAACATCATAAGCATCCGTCGATTGAAGTTACACAAGAGAAATAATTATTTTCCTTGATAGAAGTTTTTCCTAATTTTTACTACTTGTCACTAGAGCTCCAAAAGAATGATTTGTTTTTTGAATTTAAATTCAATTCAAAATTTTTATTTTGTAAAATGAATGATTCAAAAAATTTTAATTCATCCTGAATTCCTTTAAATTTCAATTCAATTCATGTTCTTCACAAAATTAATGCGTTCAAATGTAGCTAACTTTATTATGAATATATTCATATTACATTTCAATTCCTTTTTTGGGGAAAAAATTTGAATTCAATATTTTATCATTCATAAATTGTTCACGTATTTGTATTTATAAAATAAAAGTTTTTAAACAATTTAATAATTTTGAAGAAATTATAAGAATTTTGTTAATTTTAAAAAATAAAAGTAAATATAAATTTAGAGAAACCTTGGCTTTGTTAAGTCAGTGTTCTTAGAAATGCTTAAAGTTGTTCATCAACTCAGATTAAACAAACTTCCAGTTATGTTTGTTCGCAATTGAAGTGAAAGTATTATTAATACCAGTATTTTTGTTTAGAATGTTTTGATTAAGAAAAGTTTTGCATACTACATTTCACTTCGTCAATGCAACATAGACGTATCTCGAAAAATAACGTTAAGTTCTGTTCATCTTCAGGTATAATTCATATGTTTTAATGCATATAAAAAGTATATTGAGGAAAACTTTCTTGGCTAATTTAAAAATGCTTACTTCTTAATAAATATGACTGTTGCATTTAATTTAAAGACCATATCAATACTGGTATTACGTATTAACACTGATATAATTTCGGTTTAGCTTCAGATATGATTATGATTATTTTCCCCAAATATAAAAGTATACTTTTTCATCAATAATTAAAAAATTTCGACTTTTTAAGTAAGCCGTTATTATATTAAGGCTTGAACTATTACCCATTTTCTTTTTTTTAATATGCTTAGAATTGTTGGAATATAATTGTTGAATGCGATGCTAATGTGAAATTTTTACAAAGCTTTTTTCTTTTTAATTTTATTTATAACTACAATAAAAAATAGCGAGGAAGACGAGGACCAAAGCTCACAAAATCCTCCAACACCAACACTTTCGGACCCCGTTTCAGCAACAAGAGTTTTTTGTGGGGCACTGTTATTGCCAACAATATCATCAATTGTCGGACGTTTGCTATTTGAATCTATTGAGAATACCTTACATCGCACTTTACTAGGTGGTTTGACTTTCATTACGGTCAAAGGAATTTTAAAAATTTACTTAAAACAACAACAATATACTCGTAAAAAGAAACGTCATATAGTTGATTATACCGAAGAAAATGTTCGAACTTATGTAAATCGTAATTCTTCATCCAGAAGCCATGGAGCTGCTGCAGCAGCTGCTGCTGCGGCTGCAGCAGCTGCCGGTGTTCAACAACAGCATCAACAACAACAAGCTTATGTGCCAAGACCAAATACAGGAGACAGTATGGTGTAAAAAAGGATATTTAATAAACTTACGATTAAAGGAATATTGGGTAAGAAATTTTAAACAAAAGAACTTAAAAAAATTAATGCTAAAACAAGTTCCGTCGTATTAATAGTTTTTATATAAATACATTATCAAAGAAAATAGAACTAACTCTGCTGAAAATTAAACAAATACATATATAAATTTTGTTTATTTTAATATCAATTCCATAATTTATATATAATTTCATATATAAATTTCGTTACATAACTACATGCCACTATTAATATTGTATTGAGTTAGTTTCAAAAAGAGCTTTTCCTTAAGAACTTTTATTTTGTCTGATTATTTTTGTTTAGTAACAATTTTTTTTATTAATATATGTATATGTATATACGATTACATATGTGTATATGGATATTAATAATCTGTTGCTCCTTATATGTAAACGCTATATCAAACACAATTTGACATTGGTTATCAGACTTCTGTGAAATTTCTATTTAAAAACTAGCTTATTTTGAAACAAACTTTAAATGCTTAAAGCATATAATAATAAAAATTTTGTTAATTTTTTAGACAAGCGTCTAGGATTAAAAGAAAATATTAACAAAGTGCACAGTGGTTGTTTATTCTTCAAACTTTGTAGTCAAAGCAATTGTCGTAATTTTGAAGATAATTGAAGAAATTAAGCATCAAAATCTTGCAATTATACTCCAGCAGTTGAGCTTAAGCAGAATTAAAGGATCAGGTTTGATGGTTAACTACCTAAAAAATTATTCACTTTGCTAAAAAAATTTTGCTGATCACATTAATATATTTTAAAGTTATTCTATTATATATACATATATCAAATCTTGTAAATGAAAGGCGGGCACATGAAACTTTTAAAAGGCTCTTGTGGTCACTTCCTGGGTTACACTATTGATAAATTTCTTGGTAGTTAATTTGTATTTTACCAAGGCGAAGCTTTGCATTATTTTAATACAATTGTTTTTTTTTTTAATTCAAAAGCAATATGTAATTTATATTGAAATAAGGAAACTTCTTTACCTACTTGAAATACAAAATGAAGCCTTAAGTTTGTACAGTTTGGTTTTATTTTAGATAGTTCACGTTCTTGGCGTAAAAAAATTAGATAAAATAATCAATTTATTTGAACAACAAACTTTATTCGAATAACAAATCAAATATTTAAAAACTAATACATAATAACTTTTGAAACTCGAAAAAAATATTGAATATATTAATTTGAGTTGATAAATTATTTGTAAAAAATTATAGGAATGAAATGATTGGTAGAAAAATTATTGGAATAAATTTTTAATAATTCTTCTATTATATGTTTATAAAAATAAAATTCCATGAATTTTTCATTTCGTTGAATTCTGGGTATTTTTTGTTGCATGCATAGTTATTTTTTTCTAACGCGTTATTTGAGTTTTATTAAGTTTTAAAAAACCTGACAGAAGAAGTTAAATGCATTTCAAGAAGAAACCAATCAAAAGTGTGTATATTGCTTGCAATAAAATTTTAAGAATGTGAAATGAATATTTATCAATAATGTTCCATTTTGGTTCTAATAAAGATTTTCGGTTACCCTTTGATCAATTAACGTTTTTTACGAATAAAAGTATGTACATATATATTTGATTGTCATTTATCGAGAAGAAGAAGTCCATTGCAGCATTGATTTCCATGTTGGCAGTGGCTGTAGTAATTAATTAAACTCTTGAGAAGGTGTTAAGGACAATGAATAATTCTAAAAAAGTATAAACTACACAAGAAGGTGGAACTTCCTTAAGGAATTACGATTTTGACATTTTAAAGCTACAAATTTTGTTTCATCGAAAATGGATGATAGTCCTATTATTAAATATCCTAAAAGAAAAATCAAATCGAAAAATACATGTACATATGTACATACAAATCGTTCGAAAAATACTTTAGTTTTATATAGTCGAATCCAAACCGTCATTACACGAATCCTGGCAGTAAATAATAGCGTCTAGTCATGCCAAATTAGAACGTAAAAGGTAAATTTGTGTCTGTTTTAAAAGGAAAAAGACATTCAATCAATGTAAAAATAGGATGATTAAAGAAATTTTGCGAAAATGGAATACCTGAACATGGAAAAAGTGTACTGAAGATATAATTGATTGTCTTCTGTACTCTTACGCGTGGTACAACTCCTGAAAATAAAGAAACAAAGTAATCTTCAGAATTCCAGAGATCCTATATTTAAGTAAACAAGCTCTTTAAAAGGTGCAGAAACAAAAATAATATCGTAGATGAGAGAAAGTCTTTTTAAAACAAAAAATATCAAAATCAATGATGTCACCGAATATATTTACTGTAAATAATAAAAATGTATTCAACGCACACATTATTTAATTTTCCGTTCTCCTTCATAAAATTTATATAAACAAATTATTTTCAACTATTTTTTGCGAAAAATAATTATTTATATTTATTTAGTATAGGATTAATAAATTCAGTAAGTAAAAAATAGAATTAAAAAATAAGAAATTAATGAAATAATGTATACAATAAAGCTTTAAAAATTCTCAAAAGAAATAAAATAATGTCATAAGTTAATTTTTATTACAATCGGAATGGCCATTTAGTTTTAAAATTTTTGTGTTTTCTTTAATGCCCATCCTAATTGCAATTTTTATTTATATTTTTACTTCAGTGTTATATTTGTGAAATTTCAATATTTGCAGTTAAATTTTTTATTAATAAATTTTAATAAAACGAATATATTTAAATAATTCAAAAAAGTTTTATTGTTTGATTGCTAAATTTAAATTTTATATACATACGTACATTTTGATTCAAGGGATTATTTCTTGCGCATAATGGTTACCATGATAATTAGTGCCTTTTTTCGGTTTGTTATACTGGCTTCCGACAGACGTAATGGCTACGAAGTTTTATGGAACCTCGGTTCATGGGGGATCAAAATGTCTTACAACGAGAAGACACTTCCAAATCATAACCAACAGCAAGGCTGGAATCAGCCCTTTATAGGTATGTGTATGACATCAAACCTATTACAAGAACGTCTAACATCCTTAAATTGGATGACGTCTTGCCGCTGGAAATGCATAAGCGAAATCGTTTTGCGACTGGCTCAGATCAATGGAGTACAAAGCCAATCTGCACTAAGATGAAAATCTTTTGGCTTCGTATCGACAATAATAAAACAAACATCTTTTCCAAAAGCGCAATTGCGGTACCTTTGAGCACAGTTCGGTGCACTGTGGACTCGGTAGCCACGCTATAAAAGCTGAATGTCCCTCATAATGACTTCTGTTTAAGTTATAATGACAGAAGAAAGAGGGGGAGTTATATGGCTCTGTCCTGCACTGGAGAAATAACATCTTTTTGCTTATTTGGCAGAAGGTTGCCTTTCTGATATTTTAATCAGTTTCCTCTCTTTCATTAATTGTCACTCACTCATCCCTACTGCTCTCCGTTGCTTTCTCTCGCGCTCTCTCTCTACATTTTCTCTCCTCTCTTCACAAGGTTCTGTGGCGTAATTTTGTGTTTCACTTAAGTGTGGCGTTGCCTTATTTCATTGCGAATTGTTTTTTTTTTACAAAACAAATACAATTGCACTAAAAAAACGCAACGTCCTCTTTTGTAAATTGGTATAGGAAATCTTGCAATCTTACATTTTAGGTAGTATAAAGTAGTCTTATACAAAACTTTACGAGGAAGGTTTTTTTGAAACATTTCAACCTTCTAACTCCTCGCGGTATATGTATTTTCCCCTTTCTTGAATAAGGCAAAAATCTTGAAAGGCGATGGAGCGGGCTGGAACATTCCACAAAAATATTGTGCCATAAAATTTTGCTATACATAAGTCATCTAACACGCCGAAGATCGAAATTCAACTTAACCGCAAGAAACCAGTAAAAACTGAAAATGTGTTTAAGGTACAAGCAGTTACCGTGAATGGTGATGATAACGGACTTCTCTTGTGGCCAGAAATTGAGGATATGGACCTGGACGATATGTGGCTCCAACAGGATATTTTGTTTCAAACATAATTGTCATAGATATTTCTATCATAAAAAAATATCAAGATAATTCCCTGAAAACTCTTTGTTTTATTTACAAGTAACATCGTGCGTTTTGGTTGGACCACCCTTTATTTGTAAAGCTTAAGCTAATTTCTTGCCTTTTCGGAGTTTTTTTTTTTTTTTTGTTAAGCACTTTCTTTTTTTTCATTTTCAAATTCATTTTATTCAATAAAAATTAGTATTGCAAAAAAGTTTGGCCTCAGCGTCCTTTGGACATTGTTGAGGCAAGTTGGCAAAATTTTTATAAGTTAAATTCTTAATTATTCAAAAAAAAAAAAAATAATAATAATAATAATAATAATAAATAATAATAATAATAAATAAAAAGTAATAATAATAATAAATAAATAAATATAGTAAAATTATTATAAAATAAATATAGTTTGATATATACATGTACACTTAATTATGATTCTTTATATTAAACTGTTTAATTATTTGAATGAGATCAGTATCATTCATATCACAGTAGAAGCATTTCTAAGTTATCAAATAAGTATTCTTTAATAGCTTTCTTGAAGACTGAAATTCGTTGAGGTCTATTTAAGGAAACGCATCTTGTACTCTATCTCAACGATAGTGTGAAAAACCGTGCACGTTTCATGGGAAACATAAATATCATAAGTTTTGGAACCAAATTATGTCGGAAACTGTTTGTTTTACGAAAAAGTAATGTACTGGTTTTTGTAGGCGATTTCCTAAGCTACAAGATTCTTACCAATATTTTTCATCAACTGGGACCGCTAAGGCGATATTCGCAAAAAACTTTCTTTTGTGACCTTTGGCTCCGTGTAGTTCTTTTTAGCGGTACACCGACCGATGGGAAGGCGCATACCAAAATTTACCTTCCTCTAATTTTTACGAAGTGAAATATCTTTGTTACCCCTACTAATATATGAAAAACAAAACTTGGAATTAATTGTTAATAAAAATTAATTAAACGCCAGGGTTTGGTTGCATATAAACTGGTACCTAAATGTACGTGTTATCACTTTAATAGTTAAATAGGTTCAAAGTTGATTAAAATTTCGTTGTTGGGGGAAATGTGCAACCAAGCGTAGATTGCAAAATTCTTCTATACAAGTCGATTCTGAAATAAATATGGTGCTGTGGATTTTTGTTACGTGGTACCGCATCACAGCATCAGCAGCACATGTCAATAAAATTTAAAGGCGACAAACTAAATTCATCTGATCAATCCCTGCCACTTCTTGATATATAAAAAATTGCACATTCATAAAAATTTAAACATTCCACCTCTTAAGGCTGTTGTCACTTTGAGCAAACATTTTTTAAATAGTGACTTATTCGATAGGTAACTATTCTACATAAGTATATAATTTTAGATTTACTTGAAAGAAAAGCAAAAAATAACAAATTTTATTTTAAATTTTATTAATGTCTGCGTGAATTTGAGACACTCTTTATGTGCATACGCAGCTTAATTAAAAAGAAATTCTTTTGAATTTCATTAGAAATAAGCAACCCGTCTTACTTAAATATTTAGTGTCCGATTTGGTGCTTGGAATTTACGCAATTAAATACAGACATGTGTGACAATTTAATTAGAACTAAAAAATTGTTAACCATCTTAGTGGTAGCAATCGTAATGAATTTACAAGTCTGTGTGAAGTTTATACACATCATGTACTCTGAATAGTGGTAAAAGATTAAAATAGTTGCCAGGAGAGGTTTAGTTTTGGTCATTATATAAGAGGTAACATGTTCAAAGTGAGTTAGAAAGCAGCATCCTGGCAATATATTTCTGATTATGGCGTTGGCGGAGCATCGTTAGATAACACTGCACAACACAATGAAAAACAAGATCCTAAAAACTAGTTCTCGTAGAGGGCGAAAATACGTTCTCTCTAGTTTAATATTATGTATATATACCTTTCTTTTGTAGGCGAAGTGTAGCAGAATTAGACGCAAAACATTTTTCTTATACAAACTTATCCCCTAAATTCCATTTTTTTGTTGTAAATTTTAGCACCAATTTCGAACAAGTACGAAATCAACCATTAAGCACATTTTAAGTTTTGTTTCACTTCTGGAGCTCACGTTGAACTTTGAGTGGTGTATCCGTTAAGCAGAGTTTCAACTTTCACACAAGGGGAAGCAAAAGGCCCATAAGAGTACAACGAAGATTTGAAATGTTAAAATATAGAGTTAGAGCGTTAAAATATTCGACAAAACTGTTTGTCGTGGTGATTTACATAAACCTTATACTTAAAATGTAAGGGTGGCAAGATTTCCTATACCGATGCACTATAAAAATGTTTAGAAGGAGAGCGAGGTAGGTGTGATTTTACTGCCTCTAAAATAGGGGCCACAAGCAAACTTTAAAAGCGCCTATACATTTATATGTTTTTTCGTTCCCTCTACCAGGCTCTTAATAGCGATATACTTAAAGATATCTGTAAAAAAAAATAATGTGGCTTTTACACACATAGAAATATATATTTATGAATTTCTGTAGCAAAATCTATGACGAGAGTTCTAACAAGAATATAACTTTGTGAACATATTTTTCTGCTAACCCTATTTGCTCTACTGCTGGGTCGTGGACCACACATTTTTTCTCAAATCATATATTTTGGAATTGGAAGTCTGCATACGAAATTTGTTGACACAGGCTTCTTAGGATGTCTTTGCGATTTTCGGTCACTGTTGAGCATATTCAGCTAAAGAAGAATACGTACTCGCATCACCCAACCTTTATATGTTGTATTTTCCAGGTTTAGCCAAAAATGACTTTTTTGGTTCTAAACACGGTGAGATGCTGGGAGATGCTTACATCGAATAAAAAATATTTGGAGATGCTAACATTGTATGAAAAGACAAATAAAAACAAATATATTCTTTATATAGAACATTACTGCATCTAAAAGAAGAATAATGCATTTTTCTTATAAAAAGAACTAACTCCATTATAGCATTTCGTGCTATAAGTATATAATAAGTTTGCGCTGATTAAGGAACACTAAATTTCCTTTTTGAAAGCGTTTAAAATTTTGCGCTTTTTGAAACGCCATAAGTTCTTTGGAAAAAATATCTTTTTTTTTAAAGTCGTGTGTGTATTCCAATTATGTACGCTAATTTATGATTAGTTTAAAAGTAAGACCACTGAAATGTGTTGTGGTCAGGGTAGGGTATTCTGATATTACACATTTGGTTGACACGAGGTGCGACTTAATTTATAATCGTTGAAATTTAAATTTTATTCACCCACATAGTAGGAATATACCTGAATATTTACAACCACCATGTCACAAAAAACATGTTTTAACTGTAAACCTTCAAGTAATAAGTTCACAATTTATTTGCAATCAAATCGGAAATATATTTTCATTGTATTGTCCTCTTAAATCCTCTTCAATCCTCGTAAATTATTCAGTTTATTTATTTATTGCATTTCATCGATAACAAACATTTTAGTATAGAAAGAAAAATATCTGTTGTGAATTTTTGTAAAAGCCTTTAAATATGAATTTTTAAACATTAAAAGTTATTTGACTTTTTTTTTACTCGAAACGAACCTGTGTGTATTCGTGCAAACTGTATGCTTGTACACAATATTCACAACATATATACTTACATACATATGTACATATGTGCATCTATATTTATGTGTATATGTAAGTATGAACCGTCGCACACATACATCCATCCGTAAAAAATTAAACGACATGCTAAGTTAAGGTACCGTTAGAAAAAAGGGTAACATTTCCGGTTTTCTGGATTTCGTGTGGTTTTACTGCAATTTCTCCTTTTTCGAAAGTAAAACAAAAACAAAGTGATCCAAAGAAAAACAAAACAAAACACGATAACCAAAGATTTTTCGCTTCTACGTTTAAGCTCCTCTTTTTTCAAGGTATGACGAAAGTACTAAACCTTCTTCATTCGTTTGATGTGGCTTTAAAATTAACTCTTCGTGTTTTTTTTTTTTGTTTCATATGCTCTTACTGTTATTTGTAGATGATATTGTTATTGTTGTTTAATTATTGTATCTATATTTTCTTCTCGTGATTTGTGTGCTTTCTTGTTTTAATCTTTGTACTAAATATGTATGACCATGTGCACACGTGTGTGTATGTTCCGTGAGGTGACCATGTGTACCAGAAAAATGTTTTAATAAAAAAAATTTTATAAGAAAATCATATTAATAGCTGGTTGTCTTAAAAGAAAACAACTTTCAAAATCTTTGAAAAACCTATTAGTTTCAAAGATCAGCAAAATATTGATGACGACTATTAGAAATTTTTAACTCAAATTTGCAAGTAAAAAATGTAATTTTAAATTTCATTTTTTATCAAAAAAAAAAAAAAAGATGTTCGGAAGTGTCAAAAAAGTGTAAAACTTTTTGCCCTCCAAGAGATTAAAAGGGGAATTTAGTGTTCATTATCAAGTAAGTAACATACAATACTTTAAGGCGATAAAATATTTTAAAAGATCAAGTTAAATTGGTGCATTTTAATAAAAAAAGTTTCTTATTTTCTTGCAATTACACATAAGAATTTTATTTGTTTTTTCTATAGTTGTACTTATTGTAAAAGCACAACTGTAATTTCCATTTTTGTTTCATAAAATTTGCTTATTATTACCTTATGTGCTGATAGATTGCAATTTAAATAATGAAAAACATATTTTTGTCTTCAAAGGAAACTTAAGAAATTAAATCACCCACGGTCGCATGAGTTTTAGTGAAACTCCTTCAAACTACGTGAACTACTAAATTTTATATGGACAATCATGCTTGAAGTATATGAAACTGCTTAGAATTAATGGCTTTTTAGTTTTTAAGTACTTTGTCACCGCCCTTTAAACTCTGCACAATTTTCCGTGTTGTTTATATAGAAATAAAATCAAAAACTAAAGCTAAAATTTTAAAAAATAAGCCCATATTCATATTCTATATGAGAGCTTACTGTTAGTGCTTCAAAGCGGGAATTCAGTATATAAAAATCATGATGTGTTTGGAGAAAAACTTTTTGCTGGTAGATACTCTCGAATTTAAAAAATCGAATGAATAAAAAATTTAACCATGATATTTAAAACAGACGAAAAAATAACCAGAAATTTGTCTAACTTTTGTCATTGAAATTAATTTCGAACGTCTTGTAGATATAAATTTTCATGTGTTATTCACATTGCAGTTCGAAAACAATTTCTTTCGTTTGAAAGTATAGTGTAACCACTGTTTTTGGAAATTTTCGACAAATTTTTTTCTGAGTTTGATGAAGTTTATGGCATTCGATATTTAATCTCGCAACAATAAACAGATTTGATGCAAATCGATAAGTACAAAAGGAAGTGAATGAAGTAAAAAATACCGAATCGTAAAATCGATCCACCAATTTTTTTTATATTTTTAATAAACATATTTTTAAATTTTCTACGATAACTTCGAAGGTATGTATCGAATTTTAATGCAATTTGCAGTAACTGACATTGTTTTTATATTAATATGAGTAACTGATATAATACCAAAATCTTCAGAATGTGCAATTTTCAGCAAATTCAAAAATTATGAGCGGTTTAAATAATTACATACATACATATTTACATCCATACATATAATGAACAGACAAGATAGCAACAATAATCAAAACTCCTAGAAAAAATTCCTTATTCTGAACTCGTAGCGAAGTCAGTAAATTCCCACTTTTTGATATCGGAAAAGAAGAAAAACTAAGTGAATAAGAAAAACGCCTTAATATTTTGGCATTTCCGGTATAAAACAATATTTAGCTGGTCCCCTTATGTCTACTTAATGTTGGTTAAAGTTTGTTGATCACACGTCATATAGACGATTCACAGTACAACAAAAGCAAAACTTTTTTCTTTACGAATTTGGAGTCGTCGCAGTAGAGTAGTCAACTTCAGATAATCGTGAAAAAAAGAACATTCAGTACAAGAGTCAAACGAAAAAAAAGAACGTAGCGACTGAATGAATGCCATACAATACACTGTATCTGGGTCTAACACACAAACAAATGCTTTGGTATGGAACTGTTCGCTTAAGATTTGGACGTATTTCTACACTATCAAATGAATTTAAAATAATTACGTACTAGAGATGTAACGAATAATCGTATTCGTATTTTCTAATAATCGCCTATTTCATGACATTCAGTAAATGGTTCAAAAAAAATATTGATTTGCAATAAAGTTCTCGTAGTAAACTAAAAAATACCCGTACAAATCGCTGTAAACTCGGACTCGGTCGGCGAGATCACAAGATGTTGGGATGTGCTTGAAACATACGTAATGTTGGAGCTCGTTAAATACGAAAAAGATAATTTATTGAAAAAAAGATGATTTATTGTCGGTATGTCCTAATAATGTTAAATATAGCAGCACGTTCATTCTTCTTTTCATTTATTTTTATTAGGTCTGTTTGAGTACTTTCCCGCTAATAATAATCAGCTTTATGATAGAAATTTGTATTTTTTAAAGTGATCGAAGACATCCATCAAAATTTTTTTATAATTTTTACAAATTACGATGTACGCGAACAAGATTATTTACACAATTTTTTTTATTATAAATATTTAATATTTTGCAACGTATAAATCGAGCCATAGATAAATATGTGTAAATTTCGGACTAAATTTTCGTATTCACGAATATCTAAAAACTAACATCCGTAACATCGCTAGTATATACGTATATTTGAAATAGCTAAATTAGTTATTATAATAGAGGCACATACAATTTTTTATTAATACTATTTTACATTGTTCTCTTTTGTATTAGAACGGGAAAATGTTACTACTAAAGTTCAATGTGTTGAGAGCTAGTGCCTTTAAGTATTTATTTAGGTAGCTTTCCCTGTTGGCCAATTACCTATTTTTAGTGTACCACGATGCGGCTGTTATCCTTCGTATGTTTGAAGTGGAGGCAACACCCATAGGTTCTCTTCGTAATACCATAATGGTTTTAATGGGCTATGGCTGAAGTCTACAATCCAGATAATGAATTTTTAAACGTATATCTGAATGAATTTCAATTTTTTATTCTATATAAAATTTCCATGTGAAATATTGTGGCAGTACTGGGAAGTGCATGTTCTCTTTTGTATGAATACATTTTTGTTATTTGAAATTTGAAAATTTTGAAAAATTTAGCCTATTAAATTATTAATGTTACAGCATAATATCCGATTGCAAGTTGCATGGACGTAGCTAGAGAATTTTCTGATAATACTGTTGATGTTTTTAATATTTTAATAAGAAAGACGAGTCTCTGGATAAAGTAAACGAAAAATTCACGAAACGCCGGGAAAATATGAAATAAATAATTGAAATTTATTGTCATAAATACATATTAGGCCTGATTAGCTCGAAAGTCAAGAAACTAACGTAATCAAATCTAACTTTGCTAAAAAAGGAAACCAACACAAGAATACGATTGCATCGTACATCTGCTGACTTAGAAGTTTGGTAGCACAAATATATGTACATTTATCTTAGCATATTATTTTTACATATTTTTTTTTCACAAAATAAACGTATGGTACAAACCTTTTACGAGTCTCTTGCCGTAGCATCTGTTTTAAGCTAAAAGAATAAGAATGCGATAACTTTACTTCTGAACTCTTTTATTTCGTACGCTAAAGGTGCTCAAATTCAAAGCTTGGTTCGTCCAAATTTAAAACGAACAGTTTTTTAGTTAGTTGGATGGATGGCTGCTTGGTAAAATATCGTTAGTAAATGTACATTAAGATGATATTCACAATAAAAAAACAAGAAAATAAGAGAAAAGTCTCACCGAAATAATAAAAATAAAATCATCATACACTAAACAAAACATGCAGAAATAAAACAGTAAGAAAATACAATACTTAAATATACAATTATATACTGCTGCACAAAAGTAAATATACTGAAGTAGCTATTCGAAAGATAATTTATTAATATTAAAAGTGTAATTCCAAAATTTTTCAAACCAGGTCAAAATTTGACTCCTACGATATATTTTTAAAGAATATACATATACACGTATTCTCGCATATGCGCATTTCATGATGCATAAATCGTTTGTTGCTGTTTGTGGTTCAAAAGATATAGCTCTGCTGAATTGGACATATTAGGCATTTTTGTGAAAAATTAATAACATTAGTAACTTTGAAACGTGTTATTAGATCGAAAAAATTTTATCCAAAGGTTTATATAAAAAATTTTTATCCAATAGTAAAAATCAATCACAACTTTTGTATCCATTGAAAATACAATTTGAAGTTTTCAGCAAAAAGATGCGATAATTGTCTATTTGCTTCAGTATATTTGAGAATAAATGCTATTCATCTATTTTAGAGGTCCTTGCTTCAAGAAGGAACATACTTATATCACTTAAGATAATTGTTTAAAGAGAATAAGTCTAGTGTTTCCGATACCAACTTTATTTGAATCTGCTGATGCTTTCTTAAGTTTTGAACTATTTGATGGAGAGTACCAAAATGCTCACTCGCTGTTCAATTATACGTATGAGCATGTAACGCTTTAGATTTAGATTTTGCTTGTTTTTCTTATACATGGTTGATAGACTAGACAACATTTGTTTTTGTTCTTTCATATGTATATGAATAATTTAGTTTATTTCTTGCTATTCGACAGTAAAAGTGAGAGGAAGAAAAAACGGTGCCAAGAAAGGTGTTAACACAAGATTTAATTTATATAATTTACATACCTTTCAGTTTTCTTGGCATCGGCTTCAAAGATGTCAAGGGTTAACGAATATATTAATATTTCAATTATTTTAAAACTTCTAGAGCCTAGTTTTGAAGTCGGCTACATTTTTGGTAAAAAAATATTTATTTTAAACTTCTTATCGATTGTTTTTGAAGTTGATATGGGAGGAACCCCGCTACTTTCACATAATGATCGAAAGCCGGCCATTTCTGTAGTATAACGAATTCACTAAAAAATAATTCTCCAAATCGGGCCAGAAATAACGAAAAAATCGCAGTGCTCCCTTCCGTATGTGGATAACAAACAAAAAAATTCTTAAAAAAAATAGATACACATATTAATTTTTGATCAGAGGCAGAAAATTGTTTGGTGTTTATTTGAAAAAATTATCTTAAAAATGTTTAAATCTCATATATTACGAACATCAAAAATTTTGATATTTACTAACGTCTCATATATCAAAATTTTGTCAGCTACTGGTATGTATCATTTATGTATCATTATGTATCATTATATAATATAAATATAAATAAAAATAAGATAATTATAATAGACCTTATATGCAAGCAATTCTCTCCAAAATTCGAATCATTTACGCCTTTTTTATCTTCAGTCATTGCTAAAGTTATTTATAGGTTGTTTTGTTACGTTTTAATTATAATTAAACTCTTCTCTAAGAAGACTCAATTTCCTCTTTTCACTTTGAATGCTTGAACAATTTTGCACTTTTATGTAAAAATTAAGACGCGATTAGTTGGAACTAAAATTTTAGTTTCAACTTAAGCTGAAATCAAACTGAAACCTATGTTCTTTTGGTTAAAAATAACAATAAATTTGGACATTGTGGTCCAGTTCATAATACCAGAATTTAAACTATGTATATGACAGCGCTAATATTGATGTTTCCACAAAAATTTGTTTTTGTCCGTATTTAGGAGAGTTAATTTTGTCTTAGCGTGTAATTGAGTCAAAACTACAACAATAAAAAATGGGCTATGAGTAGAAATAAATTTTAAGTAGGTAAGTTGAAATATAACTATTTTCGAATTAAAAATTTTACTATGAGTATTTGCCAAAATGTACAAATAAGACATTGTCTTGATATAGAAATGCGGGTTTCTCGACTTTTTTTCATTTTACAAGAGAAGGAAAAAACTGGGTTGAACCTAAAAATCTTATGACAGATACAAGAAAAACTAAATGTAATTTTGATTCAAAGCGGGCAATAGAATAAATAAAATAAATAAATAAAAATAAATTCAGCGCCTATTTAGATTTTTAAAATTTTTGTACTTTTCGGGCAGTTATTTCATATAGGGCTATTTGTTACAAAACTAAAATGACAATCAGTGTACGATTATTATCATTTTGGTTTTGTATCTCAATATATGGTAATTAGGGAGAACTCTAATTTCAATGAAAATATATATTGTGTATGTATGTATATGAAACGCAAATTCTACTTTTTTAAAGTACATACGCAAAACAAACTAAAACAATAATTTAATTTATAAAGAGTTAGGATGTTTTCTTTCAGGAAAAGAGTTAATTCAGGCAGGCCTTTTTTAATCGTCTATAAATCCTTATTTTCCACAATAGATATCTTTATTTTTTAAGGGAGGTGCATTCGGATGTGTAACTACCAGAAAACTTTACAAGCGGTTTCTATATTAAGCATGTACATATGTATGTATGTAAGATTGTTTATCTGAATGATAGAAAATTAATCGAAATGGAAAGGGGTTAATTTGTCCACTTTGGAGGGAAAAAAGAATTTAAAAAAAAATTGTAAAAAACAGTAACGTTATTCGCGATAACATGTACATACTTATATTTAGGAAAAAACGAAATTTGTATAGTGGGTAAATTTTTTTACTTTACTGTATAAACAACACAGTAATAGCAAAAACAACAGAAATAATATCTAAAACGAGGTAACAATACAATCAGCAACACAACGAAAAACCGTTCGCATTTAGAGTGCAACTCAACAACAGAAATCAGTTATTGTAGTCTTCGTCGCTTGACGGTGTCATTCATAAAAGTGCTTTTGCTGCGAACGGATACGGTTACTTACTCCTATTAAAAAAACTTCGCAAAGAGAGAAAAATAATAAAGTAAATAAAAGACATTTAAAAATAAAATTAATACATCCACATATAATAAAAATTAAAATGAAAAATAATATAAGTACATAGAAACGAAAATTTGAGACTACAGATCTGTTTTTGCTTAAAGTGAATTAAACTTGTTGGTTGGTTGGCTGGGTTGTCTGTGGCCTGGCTTAAACTCTATTAACTTGACTTATAACTTATAATTTAAGTGTTTTTTACTATTATAGACTTATTTTTATACGTATTGTTATGGCCGTTGTTGCTGATGTTGTTGTGAAATAAACAGCAACAGCAAAGGCAACAAACACATGGCGCGGTTTGTGTGAGAAGGATTTTATTATTTTTTTTTTTTTGGTTTTAAATTAAATTCGATTAAATTTCCAAACAAACCAAACAATCACCGAAACGTTGCATGAAGTGAACTTTAGACTATAAAATGATTCTTACTTAAAACCATTTTTTAAAAAATCAACAAAAACGACACCAGCAACAATAACAAAACATTGTATCTTCTCGTTTTTATTGGCAGATGAAAATGAAAACCAAAAAATTATGTGAAATTTTTAATTAAATCTATTAAATAATTATCGTGAGTGGTAGATGAAGAATAACCAATGAAATGAAAATTTCTCATTTAAAAAGAATAATAATACAAATTTTTGATTTCACAAAGATCACCAAATAAATAACCGAACAATAATTTTTTATAACAAATTTAAAATAAATGGTATAGATAATGACAATTTAGTTTTGATGTAAATTGCATCGTATGTAATTTTCTCAAGCATCATTTTCTTAAAAGTTTTTATTTTTAATAAAAAGTATCGTTGATTGCAAGTAAATTATAATTTTGTATTTTACAATAAAACTTAAATAAATAGAAAGTCCAATAGCATTAAAAAATAGTTTTAGAAGTATTAATTCTTATAGTGTCGATCCTCATCTTGTATTTTGGCCAAAAGAAAATAAATTTCATTGACATTGATGCTGATATCATCAATATCGACAAAATTCGCGCCAATAATTGCCCCGACTTCCACTTTAACCAGTAATTTTTGTGGACGCATTTGACATCTGGCGAATTTCGTGCAGAATACTAATTTCCATAACAAAGTTTTTTACTTCAACTGAATAACAAATTACAGATACATATGTCAGAGACCGTTAACACAATATGGCTGATATTTTTTTTACTATCACTCATATATATAAATATGTGGAATATGTGGAGATATAACTTTGCGAGATGGGTCGGTTATTTAACCCCTACTACGCTCCCGTTAGAATCAATCTCCAACCTGCAATATGCTGCCAGTTTAAAAGTGATTCCATCATCAGCCGCATAATGTTGTCTACTCTAATCCCAGTGCCCAATTGTTGTTCGAAAGTTGTTCTTAGCGCGATAAATATCAGACAGATGAAAAACACACAGTAGGTCTAGTCGATCAGTCCAAGGTGCTATAAGGTAACTTATTCCCACGTGTTTCCTTTCCACTCGTTTAAGGTCAAGAATCAGAATATAGATCCATCTTCCCTAAGTGGTGGTCGATCATCTACTTCACATAATTCCCATTCTGGTTTTGGTTTATCTGCCCCGTCGTTATAGTCGAACTCATATTCCCTTGCCAATAACTTTTTGGAATCATGTCAGCTATTACAAACGTAGTCTCGTCCGACACTGTTATATATGAACAGCATACTCTGAGCATAGCCAGTATGGACCTGCATAATCCTACAATGAGGTGCCACAGATCTTCCCGCTTTCTGTAGGACGTAGTTAATATGATTCACAATGATAAACGACGACTATTAATCATTACACCCATGTATTTCAATTAATGTTTTGATTTTATCTCACAGCTATGTATTCCTACTTTCGTCGACACGATATGACCACAATTTCTGTCTTATAGTCCTCTAGTTCTGGTTCCATTGAAGACTCCTATGATTACATCACTCGTATGCTCGCATTTGTCATAGTTTTAGACCCATTTACTGCAGCCGCTGTAACTGCCAAAGCTAAGTTATCCATAAATCCAGTGGCCTTTATCCCCACTCTATTACAAAATACATTACATATACACGCAGTGTTCCACAGGACTGACCCAAGGACCGATCCTTGTAAACGCCTTTGCTAAGTAATTATTCTTCACGACTGTCATAAATGTTATAAGAAACCATCCAGTCGGTGAAATAGTTCTGAGTAATGCTTGTTACTTAGCGTGCTTCAACAATTTTCCTCCATTTCTCAGAGTAGGAAGCGTTCTTCTACTAGAGTAGAAAATATCCACTATCGCCATTCCAAATTATCACATTTTGAAACGCATAGAGGTGAGAAACAATTCTCTTAACCGCGAAAGGATCCATTGGCGTTGCTGTACTCCATGACTTCAGTTTCATCATGACATTCCTATACGCTATCCAAAATATTGGTCATCACATATACAAATAAAGAATATCCTTTTACTTACGGGAATGTGTTATTTGAATCTGTTTACCAAAAGATGATGATGGGTTGTCACTTCCCATAGAAAGTAAAAATTTTTGCGTTATTATTAGAATTTTAAAGATGTCGCTATTATTAGTATGAAATTCACATATTTCCATCCCATTATATCGAATAATTTCGCTAATCATCTTCATGGGAAAAATAATGTTGAAAATATATACATAAATTTATAATTGAAATCACTGCTGATAAAGGGCAATTAGTTAATAAATAAATAGACTATATAAGTATACATATATTACATTTTGTATATAAACTAAATAGATATTAAATGGAAAAACAAATATATAAATACATACATACATACTCGTATGTATGTACATATATATAAAAATATTGTTAAATACTGAAGTGTCATTAACAATGAAGAACACTGATTTTTCTAGAAATATTGTCGTTTGTATTTGTTAAAGATGTTCCTGCATACTTACATATACATATGACCGCATTTTTCTGTTTTACGTTTGTAATTTAGTGTCTCCTTTGGAGGAACATTTTTTATATGGTATATAGGTAGGTAGACTTACCTTAGATATGCTACCTAAGGTAAGTCTCCTGGGATAGTTTCTCTTTTCCTGCCAATGTTTTTACATTGTGAAAATATTGAGGATAACATTTCGTGGCAAGTTGGGCTACTAGTGCAGCTTTTTGTTATGTTGGCTTATTAATCGCCTTTATGAGGTATTGGGACACTTTTAAGTTTTGTTTTGCTGACCCTTCACCGTTATAGTTGATGCTGTACACTACGTTCCATTTGCTTCAATGTGAGAGCTTTTTAATATTTTGGACAATTCAGTTACGTGCCTTAGACCTTTATAATGTTGTGTTCTATTTTCTTCAAATTCGTTTTGTTCACTTTCTTCCAGTTAGTGTGTTACTCGTATTGTTGCATTTGGAAAGCCATTCATCTTAAATATTTCTTTTATATCGATTTAGTATTTATATTGGAAGCGGAAAATGTTATTGCTGATACTCAACACCCTTCTGATAAAGCTGTTGGGTCTGTTTATTATGATTCGTGTGAAATATATGTATTTTTATTCAGGCTCTAAGTCATAATTAATTTAAGTAAAACTAATTGTTTTATTAAATGTTATATTTTGTTTTTTATTCCATATTTCGATCACCATCGGTTTTCTTCATCAGGAATTTGAGTAAAGCCGTATTTTTCTTTTAAAATCAAAAAGCTTACTGATTTTAAAAAGCTTTTTAATTTAAAAAGAAAAAGACGGCTTTACTCAAATTCCTGATGAAGAAAACCGATGCTAATCGAAATATTGAACAAAAAAACAAAATATAACATTTAATAAAACAATTAGTTTTACTTAAATTTATTATGACCTAGAGCCTGAATAAAAATACATAAATTATATACCATAAGGTCGATAAAATTAATAAATATTCTTGTGGAATTTAAAGTCATTAATCTACCAAATGGAGTAGCTTTATAATCTAAATTGCATCTAAAGAAGATTATTTGTTTTTTCTTACTAGAGTTTATTTAATATCCTTAGAACCCTATCCAGTGCGTCTTTACGTTTTATAGCGAAAATATCGTCAAATATCGTGTACAAACTATAAGAAACTAAGCAAATCCTTCTGAATACCTTTAATATATATGCGATTCGATTTCTATAACAGCAACCGATCTATAAGGTAATTATTTCATATAGGTACTTTCAACACATTTATATAATATAATTTAAAAAGAAAATATCTTAATTGAAATGAAGTGTCTTTTTGATTTTTTAAATGAAATTCCTTGAAAGCAACATTTTTTATATGCCGATAGAAGCCTTGTAGAACGAACTAGATTAAAAATTGCCATAAAATCTACAAAGTCACATCATATTCTCTACAGCAATTGCTTCTTTAACGCTCTCAATCGTATCTGCAATTCCATGAAAAAATCATCGTATAAATCCAGTCTTAGTAGGTTTTTGTTTTAATTTATGACTGATTTTGTTGTTGTCGGGCATTAAGTTATGAAAGTAAATAAGTTGTTTTTATTTAAATAGACGAATTATAAAGAGATAATAAACAACTTTTTTATTATTATAATTTTTTTTTGATGGAACAAAAGATAACAGTTTTTTAATGATAAAACTATTTAAATTTCGTTTTAGAATATAAAATGAAACAACTCTTGTGAAAAAGACTTATTTCTGCAAGTGTAAAAAGAAATTTTGTGTAAAAAGAAATAGTGCCTCGTTTAGGAAAGTTCATAATATGAATATCTTGTGCGAAATTTAATGAATGAAATAAAAAAATAAATACAAATTTTTAATTACTCGTAAATCAAGAGTATTAAAATTATACAAACAAATTAAACAAATAAGTGAATTTTTAACGACAATTTATGTAGTTGTCTTTAGTTAGAGTCGCATGCTTTGTATACAATATCGGAACTTTCATAAAAAAGCAAAAATTTATATTTATAAAATATATGTATTTTTCATAGAAAACAAATTAAGATAATATCCCAATTCAAACAGTTTTCATGAGTGACGTGCAAAAAACTACAAATATAAAATAAATTTTTGTTTTGTTTTACACTTTCAAGATTTGTTTAAAAACATTGTTAACAAAACAGAAAAATAAAATATAAAAGCTAAATAAAAAAAATAAGTAATCAAAAAAGGAAAATAAAAAATGAGCAATACAATGACCGCTCATGAACCCATAAAATACTTGGATAGCATCCTTAACGAAGAGGAGAAACGCTGCGAGTACAGTCACCAATGGCGCAATTTCACCATATCACGTTCAGGTCGGTTTAAATCAAAAAATAAACATCGCAATGCTGTCGATGGTAAAATGTTTGATCACACAGCAGCAACACCATCTACTACATCATCATCACCACCATCTGCAGCAGGCGCATCTTCATCATCTTATAGTACATCCTTTTCAGATAAGGATAAGGTAAGTAGGTTGAAATATAAATTATACTCAAATATTCGTTCTCTGTTTTTTTTTTTTTTGGAAATTAAATTGTTGGTCTACATTTAAATGAAGATAGAAATATTATTTAAACTTTATCATTGTTAGATTCTGAATATACCAAATTCAATACTATTGTTGCTAAATTCATTTATTGTGTCAAATCAGGTCTATACAAAATCACATTTTTCATAGAGTTTGCCGGTAAATTTTTACTATTCTTTTATACGATGGAGCAAGCAGTATGATTAAGTAATAAAATGTTATTTAATAATTAGTGCTAGTTCAACCGTTGCACTTTCTTGACCTTATTTAAAGCTAACCGTTTTATGTGTATTTTAATCTCCTTGGTCGTTAAGATATAGCCATTTGAACTTAATTTGGTGGGGCTGTCGAAGATGAAGGTTTATGCCTGTAAGACACACAATTAAGTTTGTTTTATTTAAATTTGTTTATTAAAAATATATTTTATGGTAATTGTTATGGTAATTGTTGACTCGAGCAATATAAGAACTATTTTAACTTATTGATAATTCTACTTTCAAACTCAAATTGTGTGTAGATTTAGGATATTCACCTGAGGAATCTGGTGGTGAATTTGAGTACGTAATAAGCCTGTTTGAAATTAAATTTATTTTTAGAACAATCTTTTATACCATTGTAGAAAAGGCATTGCTTTAAGCCAAGATTTCTTTTCAAACGCCTTGCTTTTAATCTATGTATATAAAAATAAGTCCGTATATGTACGTCGCCGAACTAATCATAAACGCGTCGAGCGATTTCAACCAAACTTATACACTACGTAGGCATATATGGTTTATATGAAGTTTGGTTAAAATCCGATAACGCATGTGTGTGCGGTGCGTATGTGAAGTGAGTGTGTTTTTGCGAACAAAACCAACTTTATTAAAAACAAGTGTGTTTCTTTTCTTATTTTGTTTTGCCGTGCGAAGCAGGCAACGGGCCCGCTAGTACTTTATAAAGACTTTGTTTTTATTTCTAAAAATAGCTAGACGTTTTTTTCAAAACTGGTTGCTTAACACCAAAACCGCCTTAGCACGATTTTCGTTCCGAATGCCGCTCAACTAAAAGTTAAAAGTGAATTTTGTACTTTAAAAGTAGTTGAAAATTTAAAAAATACTCTCCTATATGTAAAAAAACATTTTTAGTATTTTATGGAAAAAGTTAACATAAAGATAAGTATGTTTTCCCACGTTTAATGTAAACTTCACCTAATTTTCCAACTCTTTTATATATTATCGGCCGTTTTTCGAGGCAAAGTATTTGGCACAAAATATAGAAAAATGCTTTCAATTGCCTTTATTTAAAATATATTTTTATAAAATTAATACCGCTGCATAATTTTCACATACTTTTGGTAGTAAAACAAATATTTCGTCAATAGCATGTGAATTTTCTCTTGATGTCAGACCATTATCGTCTTTAATTTTTCAGCACTTAACAACTGTCAAATCGCTTCTCACATACAAGAGTATGTTCCATATAAAACTCTGTGCCTACAAAAAAAAACACCCAGTACAAATAAATTTATTATATAAAATTGATGACTTGTTTCTTCAAGTTTTTAGTATTTTATTGTCCATGTATTTGTTTCATTTCTTTGTTTGGAAACCAAAGGGAGTTTTAAAATAAAATTCAAGCATGCATAAAATACATACAGTCGCTCACATAAAAAGTGTGCCACCTTCTACTAAAAAGAGATATTATTTCAAAGTATATAAATATAAATTAATAAAAATATTTTTTTCAATAATGTTCACAAGCCAAAAGTAAAATAATTTATTTAAATGGCAATAAAAGACAAAAAATCTGAAGAAAAAAAATATAATAAAAAAAAATTTCCTAAAAGTCTGAGAAATGCGCAAAAAATTTTCATGGGTTATTCCTTTGCGATTTTGGGAAAAATAGCTGAGATGTTATCATTTCAATAATAAGTTTGAATTGTAAACAAGGCCCTCAGTATATAAAAAATTGCTTTATCTTAACAAAGACGATAATTCTGAAAAAACTTATAATTGAAAATAATTTTCAAAACCGGTTAAAAGTTTATAAAAATTATTTATATAGCCAAAGTAATTTTTGCTGGAAAAATTAGAGTGCGACAAAATTGGATCTCTAAGGGTTTCTAAGGAGTCTAAACAGTTCCTCCTTTGATGCCCAAACTATTTTTAGTAGCTTAAAATTATTTTTTCTGTATTATTAGGGTTTAATTTGTAACATATTTTAAACTTCGGTTTACAGAAGTTATATATGTACATGAAAGTTTTCTTAACGTTGCATATATGCGACTAGTAAAAATTCAGTATTTGTTTGATATATACGTACGTTCTTTTATATATATTTTGCCACATAGTGACTTACTATTGAAATATTTTTTTAACTCTTGAAACTTCGTTTTTACAAGTTACTTTTTCTAACAAAAGTCTATCAAGTATAATTATACATTAGCTTTAAAAAATTTACAGTTGTAAACCCTGGCTTATATAATACACGTTGAATTTAATTTGTAAACGGAAAAGTTTCAGCTATTTGCCATCGTTTTTTCTTAAGAAGATGCACTATGTTCTATCTTCAATGCTCTCTTTCTTAACAAGGAAAGAAACACTGAAAATGGAATTGACCGAAAGCGGCCTGGTTACCAACCAAATTTGACGTGGGTTGACGGAAAATCGTTCCAAATTAAAATCTATTAGATTCCAGTCAATAGTAAATGAGCTATAATGAAAACTTTACTCTATTTTTATACTAGTAATATTTGGAAATTTTGCGTTTGTTGTTCCCAAAAAAAAGTTAAAGAATTATTAAAAAATAGTATTCAAGGATATAGTTTCAAATAAAGGACGTTTCATTTTAATTTTGAGCCACTGTACATATGTATGTGTATACATAGATACAGACTATATGTTTGTACATACTTACATACATATTTTAATCCATAACTTTAGTTAACAAAAGCTTACAAATACATATGCATATTTATAAGGCTTCTGTTAAATTAATACAAAAAAGGTTTATTCATTATAATTTTCTTAAAAAACAACTATCGACTTATGTGTGACTCATATTTTTTTTTGCTACAAGACTGTTTGGAGACACATTATTAATAATAATAGACCTAAATACATTTTTATAAAACTATATAGGCAAAAGAAAAAGTATTTTTGCAAACTACATTTAAATTTGTTTGAAAAAATATTACAATTTTTTCTATCACTAGCGAAGTTTTTTTAATGGTGTTTGCGATCTTGAAATACATTTGCGCATGGAAACATTTTAATTTAGATAACGAAAATCTTGTGATTCCATTATTATGTGTAGACTATATACTTTGTGTGAAATAAAAATTAACAAACCAACATACATACATACGAGTATATACATACATACAATATATACCAGAGATGGCACTTTTTGATGCTATTTGAACTTCAAAAGAAGACGATACACCAATGGCATATTTAGTGGAAATATGCTATAAAATGTACCAAATATTATAACTTTTTATATTCAACTCATTATTGCAGTCATTACCCAATGACTTTATTATCCCAAAACGGTTTTGCAAAAAATTTGTTGAGTGTCGTGGCTGAATTGGAGTGGTTATGTGCAGTTTCAAGAAAGTATTTACCGGTATTGATGCATAACATATGGTCGTGATTTAGCAGTTATAATCAATATTCTGTAGTGACACAAACTACATAGTTTTGGAAGTAGCAGCGTCTTGGGGCAATAATATTATGAATTAGGTTTGGATCACCCTATTGTAGTGCAAAGTTGTAGTATCTGGTCCAATCAGTAATTTAAAATAGGTAACTTTTACTTTACATGCATGCATAGATCGGACGATTTTTTATCTACATTTAAATTGACATTGATCTTTGGAAATATTAAAATTTTTAAAGTTAAAGTAATTTCGAAAGCTTTTATTAATCGTATATTTTCAAACAAACATCCAAATTTAGATCTTATAAATCCGCTAACATGGAAATAGTAGTCTTATAAAGATTAAATAGTTTTACATTTCTAATCTCAAAATTTTATTCAATCTTGTCATTCTGCTTAAAATTTTCATCGATTTTGTTTATTAAAATATTATCTGTTTCTGATAAATAAAACAGTAAAACACCAAAAGGAAAATAGTGCCAGAAAGAAGAAAGAACTAAATTTCGATTTCAGAAGGAAATTCATTGAATCATTATAAGTATATTTTATGTCAATGTGGATCTACAAAGAATTTTGTAAAGTCGGACAAAAATTTAACTGGAAAAATTATTTTTTGTATTGTATTCTAAAGACTCAAACTAACAATGAACTGTGCCAATAAAAAGTTTGACTGAAAATAAAATTTCTTTTGAAATTTTTTGGCAATAATTTTTTTTTGTGAAAATAAAAAAAGTTACAAACTAAGAGTAACAAGTTTATTCAAAAATCAAAGAAACATCAATGTTGACAGCACATCAGACTCTTAAGTTAATTCGGATATTGATGATACATTTATTGTAGGCAATTTATTGAATGTGTGTACATTGTACAATAATAATAATAATAAAGAAATAAAATGCCTCATAATAGGAGACAATATACCCGACGTATCAACAGAACAAATTATCGTGCAGGTATCATCAAACTAAGGAGCTAGACGAACTTTTTATATACCAGAAAGACGAAAGATACTTACGGACTTTTGTTAACGCTAATCAAGAGTTTCTTCGAAAAGTCCACCCAACGCATTCTAACATAATTTTAGAAGCGCATTATGTATTATTACGCTCAGTAAATTAATATTGGAACAAATTTCAAAAATATGTGGGATATTATTAATTGCGTGGGGAGCAATAGATAAAAACACATAGTATGGAAGTGCCCACCGCCTAATTCAGGATCGCTCCTCTTCACTTATAATAAGTTTTTTAGCCTTGTACTGACTAGTGTATTCTGTTGTCTTCATTGAATTTATTGCATATTTCGTCCTTCATCAGCTGTTTTTTGTATTCACTTACTTTGCAACAGAAAGTTCCGTAACTTAACCTAATAGAACAGAAAAACTACCGGCTTAGACGAAACAGAAACTGAATACTTATTCTACCTTTATCGATGACGCTTATTATTTTTCGTAACTGTCTATGCTAATAAATAAACTGCCGCATTTGGAGTGATGATGATCCTCAAAATTATTGTTGGGAAATCATTGCATTCAGAAGTCACATTTATTGCTCCTTGGTCGGTATATCTTTAAAAATGGTGTCTAGCGGAACCGGAACATGGTATAGATCGTATTCTAATTAATGAAAAAAAGAAAATATTGTTTTTTTATTGGCTTAGCGTAGTATGCGTTTGCATTTTATTGGCGCTATCCAAATCCTCAGTACTCTTTAGCCAAATCATGTTGAAAAAGTATTTAAACTCATATACCTATGTATACAAAAATCAACAAATACTGTATGAGAATTCTATAGAATTCAGTGATATTTTTCTACTTCTGATTTACAAAATATAATCATAATTATAATAGTTAGAAAACTTTCGCACAAACACAACCCAACAAACAATTATAATCGACTCGCATCTTTCTATACATTTCTCGTGTAATATTTGTTGATATTTGTATGAGTGTATATGAGTTTGAAAGCTTTTCAAGCATGATTGGAGTAAATAGTACTAGTATACTCTTTGGCCAAATACTTAGTATACTTAGCTAAGTCAACGACAAACAAGATATTTTTAATGATTATTTTGGAGAATATCTCGAATAATGAATTTAGCAAATATAATGTAAAAAAAGATATAACTAATTTCCTCTGCGATTTGTCACAAATTTTTTTCACGTGAATACGTAAAATTTCAAAGGGGCACACATATTGGTAAAAATTAAGTATGTATTAAGAATATGTGAAAGCTGGACCTGTATATTATATAAAGAAAAAGTTCAATATAATTGAGAGTTCAACTAATATAGAGAGATATAGAAAAACTCAAATAAACCAGAGCTTGGTTAAACTTTTTAATTGTTTGACTTTGAATTAAATTTAACCTCTTCTAGTTCTGCCGCTAACTTCGTACGTTGACATATTTAAATATATAAAAACTAAAATGAAACATATAATAATTATTTTAACACGAAGATTTAACTTCTACAAATTAGAGAGTGTGGGCGAATACGATGTCAATCTCCTATGGCTCTAAATTAATAACCGGATCAAATTACATACATCTTCTTTTAAAAATAACTAATATTTTTTGAGGAGACCTGTCAAAAATTTCAAGTTATCGATTTTCAATTTATCGGGAGTACTTTGTAAATAATTACAAACGGAATGAACTTATAAACATATGTATGTATATCTGCCTGCAGCTTCTCCACATGTGGTGAAGGGTGATATATTTATGTAAATAAAAAAATATAAAATTGATTCATAAGGCATGACGAAGATTTTTTTGCATTAGTGCAATTAAAGAAATACAATTTACACTTCAAAACAGCCCAATCAGTACCTTTTTACAATTCGTTTCAACAAATTTTTATTTGCTCTTTGCTTTTGTTCTGACTTTTGTTGAATTTATTACCTTCCTTTATTCATTATTACACATGAAACACATAAAGTAATTAACTTTGTTTTTGCTGAATATCTTTATTTCGCAATTGCTTAAAACGCAATTTTTCAAATCAGGTAAAATTAAAAAATAAAATATATATTTGTTTTATTATTGCTTTTTTTTGTTGGATTTTCACACAAAAAATCTTAATTTTAAATTGACTTTTATAATACTTATAACGTACTTATTGGAGCATTTAATTTATAAAGAAATAATAATAAAATGATATCAAATGTTTATATATGGTATATGGTGGTAATAAAAAGTTTTCAAATATTCGCTGGTAGATGACCGAGTAGTTTATTATTTTCTCACTAATGACAAATCCATAAAACAGGTCACAAGACTCAGCAGAAATATTATCTTTAGCAATGAGATGCATTATCAATCCTCACCATTGAAAGCATTTAAAAATCTATATTTTATCTTGCACCGAATCGAACGATATGGACGGAGACGACACGTTGTTTTGAAGTTTATTTCCATTGAAGGTGACGTAAATTATGCTGAAATACTTGTAGGGTTATCTGAAGTTTGCAGCTTTATATAATTAATCGCTGATTGACTAGTGCCTTCAAACTCAAATTCAACCGTTTCTCTACGACTTCAATTAATAAAAACAAATTCTTTAATCGAAAAATTCTTTTTTAATTCATTGAAAATTGGACCTCTTGGATCCGTACATAATGACATCAGTTTTTCAAGTAAGAAAAAAATTTAATATGTGGCCAACGCGCAGTTTGTTTTATTCTACTTCAACATCGATCTGTCCCTACTGAAATCTCCTATATGAACTACATACACTATAACACCTTAACAATACACCTTAATCATTATCTATTGTACTAATGGCCAGAATTATTGAAATTCGAAACATTAATTAAGAATACTGGCTGTCACTGGCTGATAATAACTATTTAAAACCTTCTGCGATCGTTGGTAATGATTTCCAAGAAACAATTTTAAACATAATCGAAAAAATTGAAAAAAAGAAAACAATATCGTGTTGAAAGTTCAAGGAAGAAAATTATGTTATTTGAATAAACCCCATTTATATCTTGATATTATATGATTTCAAAGTTCAACAACTCTTGGTATTAAGCCCAATAACCAATAAATTAAAAAAAAACTTAAAAAAGTTCAACTGACTTCAAAACTTTGAAATAATTAAAATATTATTTGCGTATGTTCGTTACCTACTGATGTCTTTGAATTGTTGAAACTTTTTAGTTTAATTCCTGGCATCGGCTGTAAAGAGTTCAGAAGATAATTCGTAAAGTAATATTTTATTTGCCTAAAATTATTTATAGCCTAATTGTTAAGAGATTTAATTTTGTTTTAAAAATATTTATTAAAATTAATCGTGATATTCACCCAATTAAATAATTTTTTTTGCCAACTCGTCAGTAGATTTTTTATTATGTGGAAAGTTTATCTTGAAATATTTTAATAGAATTTTGTAAATAATTTTATTGTGGAATTTAATGGAAATTGAATAATTGCATAATGCAACAATAATAAAATTATCTCTTACAATTTCCCACCTTGTGTATTAAAAGATAGTTTGTCCATAAAAGACGCTCTAATGTGATAATAAATAAAATAGAATAAGCCAGAGTGGATCTCTGGTAAAAATTAAAAATTTTGTATAAAAATTGCTAAAATGTATATTCTATAGTCAATATATTTATATTTTTATATTTTCTGTTTTCGGTGCAAGGAAAATTTTTACTTGTGTTAAAGAATTATCGCTAAAATTTTCAAATTCGATTGCGTATCATAATGCGTATAAGACATTTTTAGAGCATTTTTCTGGTTTCCCTGGTTATAACTTTACTGTTCTTTATTGAACAGCTGTTTGTGGGTGTTACAGACACCAAAAAAAAAAAAAAAACTCATTTTACCAGGATACAAAGCAGTATGGCATGTTAAATAAAAAAATAAAATAAAATAAAAGTGATTGTACTCGTACCATGTAACCATTACACACAAACTCAAACCGGTATTGCAAACATTTAGTGGCGTCTGCTTTGTTTGTTGGCTGTAATTCGAAAACAAAAGTAATAGTTATTTATAACTTCAATTTTTGTGATTCAACTTAAGCGGAAATCAAATCAGAAATACATGAATCATTTTCAATTAAACAGAATTGTAGAAATTATATTATCTTAAAGTAACCAGAAATAAATAAGTTTGATATGATGCGATATGTTTTTTTGTTTTGTTTTTTTATTTTGTTATTTGTTATTTTTGAATGTCACATGTAAAGATAATTTCTACAATTAATTTTAAGATTTTTAATCCTTAAAGTAATAAATTTCAAAATATTAGTTTCTGTATTGTTGTGTTGTTAAAACATTCATAGTGAAAGCAATTTTTAGCGAACGATATTTTCACTGCTTGGAACGTATCAGCAATTAATGTATTTTGTCCAAATCTTAGAAAGTTAATATATAATATATATATATATATATTATATATTATATATATATATATATATATATATATATATATATATATATATATATATATATATATATATATATATATATATATATATATATATATATTTTTTTTAATAATTTAAATTCATAAATACTGAGATTAGATTTAGAAGTAGTGCAGGTTCGTATCATTTTAATGACTTTTTAACGCTTGCTCGTCGATTTGGAAGTTCTCTTCACCATGATGGAAAAATTGAAATTTTTTGCAATGTAAAAGATTAAATTACGATTAGTTGTTTAGTTATTAATTGAAAGAAAATAAGTTTTCATGTAAATTTAAAGAGAAAAGTATTTGTCTGTAAAAAATTATTTTTAAAAACGAGAAAGGACTTTCACACATTTGTGGAAATAATTAAGATTTTCAGTAAAAATTTTGTCAACTTGACTTCTTAAGAAGTTGGAAAAATACACTAATTGATTTTTGAAAGCATTGAAAATTTCATTCATGAAGTATGACTTTACATAAGAAAAATAAAACTGCCAACAAAGACCGGCTTCAAAACTATAACCTATAGCAAATTTATAAAATATAATAACTTTCTTCGCAAAAGATAGAAAATATATAAAATTTAATTTCTTAATATATTGATCATATGTGGGGTCCTGTGCAGTAAATCCCCGAAAAATGGAACTTCTATCAATAACAAGTCTATGTTAAAATTATTGCAAATGATCCGATTTTGCATCATTTCAGGATCATAATTTCACAAAAGTGCGTGGCTTCGGAACAGGTGTTAGAATCTAGTACACCTTTCCAAAAGTGTACTTAAAGCTTTTCTTTCAAAGCTGGAGCTTAACAAATATTAATTGTATTTCGCAATAAAATTGTATTTCACACATCTATTAATTTTTTAACCACTTTATTGTTACGTTTTTCATTCATAAGAAAACAAAAGAAAACTGTCATGATCAATAATGAAGTTGAAACATTTTCAACGACAGTTAGTAAATAACAATTAAGAAACAAAAATCTTATCTAAAGTGCATTAAAAATACGATAATCTAAATAAATGTGGAACAGTCACTATGCAATTCGTGTTTTTTTCTTAAGAATTTAGAACACATTTACTCTTGCAACTAGAAAATTTTGATAACTATCGAGTAGTGTTCTTAACCAGTGTCAAAAAAAAAAAAAATAAATGTTTATCTTCATTTTAATAACTCATGATGTTGGGTTTGAAAGTGTGCAAAAAATAATATTCAAAGTTATAGATTATTACTTTGTAGTCTAAAAAAAATCATTTCTAGCAATTCACTTCTTTCAACAAAAAGTAAAAAGCAAAAAGCAATTATCCGAATACGGATCACAAACAAGTTGTAATAATTAATGGAGTGTATTGTCGCCAACTGTCGGTAGAAAACTACACTTCAAGGGCTATAATGGAATTGAGTACATTGTATCAGCATGCAAATTAAGCATGGTGCCGTCATGCACTAGCATGCGTCAAGTGTTTGTAGCATACTCTAGGCTTCGTTGTCAAAGTCTGCAACAAGAATCTGTTTGAAGGACCATAAGCAAGTTGAAATCTGTTATTGTATTTGTTATCTCTGCTGGGCATTAGAAAGTAATTGTATCCGTAAAGCGGTAGATTACCTTCAGGAGTTTTTTCGGGACTTAATTTTTTATCGGTTTCTTATCTTTTCTTTAATTTTTAATTTTTTACAATTCACTCTTGTTTTATTCTGCTACTTTATATCTAAATTTGTTGATATTTTCGAACGATCGAATGATTCGTTTTTAGAATATTTTTTTTTATATTTGAGTAAATCTTAACAAAATTTTAAGTTTTGCATTTTTTATATTATTTTTAGTAATATGTTTGATTTTAGTCAAGATTAGTAGGATAATGTAAAGTATTATAAGTTAATCAAGAATTAATCATAAGTGCAATATTCTAAAGTCAACAAGAAAAAACTCAACCTGTAATTCCGATCTATATAGCAGCGCTGTTTTCGGAGGGCATTACACCCCTATTTAGTGCTTATGTGTATTTCATGCTTTTCGCCGTTTTAACGCGGATTAAGGAAATCAGTTAGTGAAAAATATAACTTTTTATTCGTAGTTTTGCTCCCTCTACAGTTTTAGATATTTTAAAGATATTGCTTTGGCATTTTATACTGATCTTTGCCGCTTTCTGCAGTATATATTTCGGAATCCTTATTGGATCTTTCGTCTTTAAATGTCTTTATACTTTAAAATATTTGTCTAGTTTTTTAATTAGTAACAGTTCTTGAAATACGTATTAGCTATTTGAAAATATTTGAAAAGTTAAATTATGTAGATGTATTTTTTATTGTTAAAATAAAAGTAAAAAACACATCTGCACGTTAGACAAAAAGGTAAACAAATTTGATTAAAAACAACCAAAACAGAAACATTGGTAGAAGTTAGTACCAAATCGAAGGATAATTATGCCATTGTAAGGAAGTATAGGAAACAACTAATATCTTTCGTCTCGTGACACATTCGTATGATTTGTGGGGAGTTTGGATTATCGTAAAAAACCAAAACATTATATTTTTTCTTGGGAAACATTTCCAATAAAATTCTTCGATTTTAGCACGAACAATTAATTAAATTTATGTCTTCAAATTTTAATCAAATACTTAAATTTGTATTTGTTGTGTTAAAATAATCTTAATTACTTCTAGATATCCATTAAGTGCATGGTTCAAATTCATTAGTTATTTCGAAAGTCACGTCTTTCAATAATTAACGCCCTTATCGATATAAATGTAGTAAGAACATGAGAACTTCCTTTAATATGTTCACTTCCGTTTTTCTTCTCCTCGCCAATTTTTGATATGAAAAGTCAACGAATGGCGCTCATTAAAAAGAGAAATATGTTTACTGATAATCAATTACGACTATGTGACGTACATACGTAAAACTTTTTTTGTTTTCATATGCACGCTTTTTTTTACTCACTTACATACAATAATTCCGTAATCACTTCGTGTTTCATATCACCACGCAGTACAAGTTTTTTTATAAATTCTATTTTTCACTGAATGCTTAATTCTAGCATGTTTTTATTATACATAGTTTTTGTTATTATTTATTTACTTGTTTCTTATTTATGTTATTTTTGTACATTTTTGTTTTGTTAAGCATTCTTAAGCCTCCTATAATATTTTTGTAGATAAAATTAATTTATTTTTAAACATTAGCGTATCAGTTTTAGTGTCTTAATATAAAAGTTTATTTTTGCACAATTAAATACGTATAGAAAAACTGAACAAATTGATAACTTTTCTTCAAAATATATTAAACAAATAACGTCAATCGTCTAAACGATACAATAAATAGAATATACATACATAGATATTTACTAGTAATGCCCTTAAGTATATACTTATACTATGTATGTATACATTTGTATGAAAGCACAGTGGTGTCGATTACAAAATAAATTGGCTTTTGCCTTATTATGAAATTTGAATTCAAATTAGAGCTGGAGTTAAACTACCGTGTCAAATTTTTATTAGTAATCCAAATTATATTTTTAATTTTTTATGGAATAATAGTACGTGTATACCGATGATTACCTAAAAATTTGCTGCTAGCCCTGGAACGTGTGTAAAGTATTTATAATCGCTATACATAAAAAAAACCTAAGGGCAATCCATATTTTTCAATCCAAAAATTATATAGTGCGTAAGCCAGTTTGATACCACTTATGGTTCTAAGGTTAGACCTGTTGGACATTTTTGTGACAAATAAGTAACATTAAACACTTCCTAACTTTGAAACGCGTGTCAATAAATTCAAATAAAATTGTTGGATTTCCTGTTTTTATATAACTAACTTAAGTGACACATGTACCTTCTTGTTGCAAGGAATCTCTGAAATCAGAAAATGATTTTATTCTCAAATATCCTGCAAAAAGGATATCTTGATTTTTTTAATTTATTTACAAAGAACTTTATTTGATGAAGATTTCATGATGGGTTTTCAATGGGTTCAAAAGTTGTTACTGTTTTTTTTTAATTGAATTCAATATTCTTTTGAAATTTCGAGTGTTATATATGTTTCAGACTGCGAAAAATATGTTCCTGCCATTTTCAACGTTCATACTGCAAGGGTGTTGTAAAACATATTTTTTTGGAATCTGAATCGAAACTTCAAAATAAGGTGTTGAGAATAATGGTATTTAGCATTTGGAACCCAATTTGAAAATTTTTCAGCAAACAAAGATTTGATAGTTGTTTGTTTTCTGTATGAAAATAAAAAAAATAGAGAGGCTTTTTCAGGATATTTGAGAATAAATGATATTTCCTTATTTTAAAGGTCCTTGCTACAAGAAAGTGTGTCAGTTTAATTATGTAAAATTTTAACGACACCATTTTTTTGAGTCCGCGGATGACGTCTTCCAAAATTAATATTAATAATTTTGACTAGTGGCTAGCTAGTACACGAGACTAGAGCTTTGCAGGTTCGATTCCTGCCATACACTCTGGGTGTTTCTTGTCTTCTTTACTCTTCTGTTTTCAATTTTGCATTCTTTATGTATCACAAGTGTCACGAAAGAAGATTTTATTAAACTTGAGTACATGGTCGCAATTAAAAAAATTACGAAAAATAAAAAATTAATGATACCATAAACAATTTTTTCTCGAAAATTCAGTAAAAATTTTACTAAAATTAAAAAAATTCTAGGAAGTAAGTAATATTTTTTATTGATATTAGATAAAATGCTTTTCCTGGCAGCGAGGATTTTTTTTACTAAATCCCAGTAAAAAAACAGATTTGGCGTTATAAGGCTACGACTGCACAAAAATTGAGTAATTTAAAAAAAAAATTAGTTTATTATTTGTATGGAATATTGTAGCATGAAATTGTTTCTATTTCTTGGTATAAAGTATACCCAAGCAAATGCATTAAAAAAAGTTGTGAAACATTCTAAAATTTCATGTGCTACGAAAATTTCCTTTTAAAAATTTTACAATATGAGATCGAGCTGATTATCAAGGATACTATTAAAAATCCTTCGCGAAAAGAATATATAATTTGTACACGGTTGTTTCGCCCCAAAAAAGAAATAAGGTGCTGTTTTAAAAAATGAAGGATGAATTAATGCCAGTATGCGTAACAGTTTTTGGAAGAATTTCCTAACTCTAGAAGAGGCCAAGATCAAGAGATAAAAAACAGCTACTTTTACATTTCTGAAAAAATATTGCCTTTAAAATGGGGAACACGTCTTACGTGTATTGTATTTGATTCGTTTGGCATAAACATACGAGGTTGAATGTTTCAAACTGATCAAAGTTCACTGACGACCAATGAAATTTCACCATATGAAAAGCTAAAGCCACAACAAATAAAACATTTTGCAAAAACTCTAATTGTTTTAACAATTAGTTGGGGAGAATATCCCGAAACAATAAATTTCAATATTAAGTATATGGTAATAGTCATATTTTATTTGTAATGTTTATACGAAGTAGTTAACATAGTAGTTGAAAAAATATAAGTGCAAAATATTTATATAAATTTACATGTTTTATGTGCAATATATTTAGAAAAGAACTCGTTTTTTTTGCAATACTGCTAATACAAACATTCAGAAGAGGCAAAAT
Source organism: Germaria angustata (assembly GCA_963681545.1). NCBI lineage: Eukaryota > Metazoa > Arthropoda > Insecta > Diptera > Tachinidae > Germaria > Germaria angustata. Next base: position 63,510,299 of record OY812998.1, on the reverse strand, counting down.
ATGTGGATTTTTTTGATAAACGAAAATACCATGAGAGTAACGTTTTTTTAATTGTCCTAACTAATTTGTTTATGCTGATATGCATATTTGTTTTTGAAAAGTTTTGAAGAGTTCATAAAAAATTAATAAGTTTTAATAAATGAACACTGAATTTTTGTTCTATTGTGATATTGAAAAACGCTTCACATTGCGTCTGTGTTGGCAACATGTGAAACGTGTTCCACAATTTTGTGGTGATTTTATTTCAGAAATGAAAACGCCATACGTAATTTACAGCAAGGGTAAATATATAAAATTTTGTTATCTATTGAAATATCGATTTATTCTGTACAGACACTTTTATTGCAAATTTCACATTAAGATAACGAAAAATATTGACAAATTGAACTATTTCAAAGGGACTTACCCATTACTTTCGAAAAAAAATTTTTTGTTTTTAATACATCTTTATTGATTTTCAGTGTCTTGCAATTAATTATTAAAATTGTTTTTATTATCATTATTTTATTTATCTTTAAATTAACAACTATTTAATGTACCGCTCCTATTTTCAAATAAAACATTCTAGTTTCAGGAAATTGTTTAAATGAAATTTTATTTTTATATTTTAAATTATTCTTTTTAGTTGCGGTAAAAAATTTTGTTTCCAATTAAAATACCATTTCAATTTAATTATATTCACCCCTATCGCCAATAAAATGTGAAATTTTTGTTCCCATGAAATTTTCATTCCCCATGAAGGGAAATTTGCTATCGTGAATTTTATGGGAATGTTTGTTCCCGCTATCAATATGTAGTGAATGTAAAATGAGAAGAATGTATAAAGAGGGAATAAGAATATAATTTCAAATTGTATGTATGTATGTATGTACATATACATTTAAAAAAGTATTTTGTTTTAGAAAGGTAAATAAATACAAATATTTATGTCTCAAATTAAAGTATTTATTTAAAATCAATAAATAATTAAATTAACAATTCAAGTTTTCTCCTCCATAAAAGTCTTCTGGCAAACCAAAGCTGAAGGAATTTTCTAAGCCCTCTACCGTCTCTTTCATTCCTATTAATTCATATATGCACTGCTCGCTAACTGACAAACTTTTGGTATTGTTTTGTCCACCTCCTTTTTTCCCATTGGCTTTTCAAATTAGCGGCAGCCTTTGACCGGACATACCTTTTTTGGTCTATCCACACCTAATACAAGTTATATACATATGTATGTATGTATAAAAATGTACAATATATAAAATAAGACTACCTTTTCCCACTCACGGATTCTTTTCAGAGGAGGACAAGCACTATTTAGATCCTCTACAAAAGAACTCCAGAATTCGCCCATTACATCTTTGGAAACTTACAAAACCACTAGCAATGGGTTGGTTGTTTTGCTTTCTATTGAGTAGGATGTCGCTTTGCACTTTATTTGTTGATTTCGACCTAAAAAATAATTTTATATAATCAGAATATTCGAAAGAAAATAAAAATTACTTACATTTTTATCCAGTTCCCTAGAGAAAAGAAAGTGAACAAACTAACACAAAAAAGGGGAAAAATAATTTTGAAAGAGTCGTTCACGATATGGCGAATTTTTTTTAATGGGAATAATTTTATGCATGTTATTCCCCACTGAATTACATTTCGCACATTTGAAGGGAAAAATTATTCGCGATTGCAACTTGGGGAAAAGGGAAAATATTTCGAGGGAAAAGACCGTTCACGATAGGGGTGATTGAGTTTTTATTGCGTTCGAACTGCCCTTTCTAATAGACTTTTGGTGTTTTCGTTTGTGGCAAAAATGTTAAACATATCTTGTCCCTCCAGCATGTTTGTGGCAGTAGCGCAAACACGAATATGTTTTTCTAAATATGTTGCACGTATAACATGCAATATAGTGAAATGTGGTGTTATAACGAATTCGGTTATAACGAATTCTTGGTGGTAACGAATTCTTGGTTGTAACGAACTAAATCCAAGGTCTTGACGTTTTGGTTGCAATTTTCGTGCAAAAATCTCATCCTTTGTCATTTTAATAGTCATCCTTATATAATCATTTTTATAATAATCACTAAAAGTTGTGGTAATCGATACATAATTTCCTCGTTTTTCATCGGCTTCTAATTGTTATTTATCGATAAGCATTTGTTTATATTTAACATTTTATAAGAAAATGCGATATTGATATTTTATCGAAATGACTCTGATATCGGCTAGAGATTATGGTAATGAATTTAAACTGGTTTAAAAAACTTGTGGAAAGATAGCTGGAATCCAGTAAAAGGAGGACGTTGAAAAATTTCATGGTGAAATTATTTCTCATTGTGAACTCTGGTAGCTCACCACAAGTAGAAACTGTTTTTCGCAAAAAAGTAAATTAAATAAAATCTGAAAATTCATATTCCTGTTTTTTTTTTGTTGCAAAACGCAAGGTAAACAGAAGGTAGTAGAACAGGTGGATTTCCGGAAATCATTTTCTATGAAAGCCTATATTTTGCGAACGACTACAGCTATCGAAAATATACCGGGCACCTTCGAAGTTATAAGATGTAAAACTTTGCATTTTGTGGTAAGTTTTGAAGAGCAGAATATGAAACTTTACCGGTTGGTGGAACAGGATATGAAGATTTGGTTAGACTTTGTTTGAGTTGTAGGTACATTAGTTCGGAAGATAGAAGACAAATGCCAAAGGTTAACCACCGTGTAGCCCACGTTTCACTCTATCATATGGTGAAAGAATCATTTCAATAGCTGCAGTCGATCACGTGAAAAAAGGTTTTACGTTTTGATTAATAATTTGGCTGCTTTTTAAGATAATTGCATGAAATTTGGTAAGCTGGTACCGTTCATAATTAGGAATAATATAAAAGTAAAATTTTTGCCACGCCCACTTTCTATTGGGTGAAATCGGTCACTATGTTAAAACCCTTATGTATCCAGTTATTTCGTGTTTTAAGCAAAGAAAGTGGTCTTGCGCTAAAGCTAAAATTGCGCTCCTTCATGTAAAAAAAAACTAATTAAAACATACCTAGTAGTTCCCGAGATATAAAATATAAAACTGCATTTTTCAAAAAAAAATTATTATTTTTTATTTAACATAACTCGACACGACCGAGAAGAAAATCACTATTATTTTCTTTAAAAAATAATTTTCTTATAGTCTGGTAACACTGCTAAATACATTTGCTTCTTCCACAACAAATTTGTTAAATTTTAAGCTTCTTGCTTTACTACTAACTCACCACCGCGGAACCGATATACAGGTTCTTGAGCTTTAAAAGATATGAATTCATTCCATACATGAAAATCGTGTTTGGAATGATTTCGTCTACAGCGCCCCCACATTGGCACTCATATTCCGAAAACTGCATTGTTCAAAAAAAGAATACTTTTTTATTTTCAAATTCTCATTCATTGCTCGCCAATGCTGACAATAAAAATCTAAACTTTTACTAAATACACTCAATTTATAAAATACATATATAGTTTTCATGCTGATGTCTGTGAAACTGGTTCATATTATATAATACAAATATTATTCCTGAAATTATGCTACACAAAATTACTGCAGAAATCTGTTATTTTGCATTTTTGTGTGCTGTCTGTGATTTGCAGCTTGTAAATGATTTTGTAAAGACTTAAGAAACAAAATTCCCCATTTACCTGAGTTGTTAATCACATAAACTAGAATTATTCGTTCTCATTGGTGGTTGTGATTTTTGGATGAAAATAAAAGTATTAAATTAAAACTTAATAAACAGTAAGATTAGAATTCTTTATCTTACACATTTTTGAAAATAACTTCTTTTATATGGCTTAAGATACCAAGAAAATACATATATAATTTGGGTTACGAAGTAGAGAATGAGTGCCTGAAGATTTTTTAAAGAAATATCTATACAAACGTTCGCGACAAAAAAAAAAAAAAATCCGAAATACACCTGCTACCAGCTTCTGTTGGACCTAATAAAAAAAAAAAAAAAAAAAAAAACAAATTTTCTTCAGACTTTTTAGGTGTGAAAAAATTTTAACAAACCACAATTTAATATTTTTAATAAACACTATTTCTCTTTTAAATTTATTTATAGATCTCATCACATTATGGTTCATCAACATATTCTACAAAATCCTATCAAAGTCCAACAGCTTCAACAAAATCGATCTCATCCCCAACAACATCGGCAAACGTACGACAACGGGATAAAATGGACACCTATAAAAGTTATTACGAGACAAATTTATAAAAGGACACACATACAAATTATCTTCATTACTATTATATCTTGTTTAATATCAACATGTATACAAACAATAAAAATCAAACCAAACAAAAATTTAAAGTTTTTGTTAGCAGCTTTTAAGAATTTCCTCATCATAAGAAATCTAGTGAAATTAAGAAATTGAAAATTGTTGAACGAAGGAAAATGAAATTTTTCTCTCTTACTGCATTTGAGATACGAATTGGTTGCAAACTTTTAAAAATTGAAAGAAAAAAATTTTGTATTTACTTTGACCGTTTTATATAAAGAAATCTTTTATTAAGAGCTAAATTACCGAAGACAATATTTTATTTCAAATGTGAAGCCAGCCTTAGATATTCATTCACATTTCTTTAAAAAATATTAAAACCCTAAAATATTTTGATAGTAGGATTAGTATTTATAAAGGAATAAAATTGCAAAACTTTCATTACAAAGTTTTAGTTATAAAAGAATCATTTATATCTAACAACAATTTGTAATTTTAATATAAACGATAACCGATAACCTTTATATAACAATTCCTTAAAGCATATAGAAAAACAATTTTCTACTCTTATTATTACATAATTTTCCTCTAAGTAATTTTTTGTTTATTTGTAATAATTCCTTTTCAAACTCTATTGATATACATTATTTGAATGTAGTAATTAATTATTGTATTAGTTTAAAATAATAATTTTTACGTATATGCAACATTTCGATAAAAATTTCGACATACTGTGAAGTTTTAAAAAAAGCTAACCAATGTGTAAAGCAATTGAAATTAAGAAAAATAATTTCGGAAAAGTTCTTCCTGTAAGATTTTTATAATAACAAACAACTTTAAAAGGTATTGCTCTCACTTAATTTTTCTACTGTATTTAAAAAATTGCAAAATGCCACAAATAATCCCGTGCAAAAGCAAATATATTTCCCACGTGATATATTTAATTTGTAAAAAAAATCGCTAATTTTTCGCAGATATTTTTAAAACTTACATCTAAATTTCAAAAACTTTTTGTTTAACGTCAACAACATAACATATAACATCTTTTGAAGATGTTTTCAAAATGAATTTAATTGAAATATTGAAATGTTCTCTCCGTTTTTGAAAACAATTATTTAGCACCCTTAAGCAAGACTAGATTAGGATTACAGGTTGCTGATAAATATATGAAAAAAATTGGCCAGCTCATTTGGGTCCAGTACACATGATCCATTTGTGATATCATTGATCCCATAAGTAACTTTTAAAAAAAGAGTAATATTCAACACACAAAATTATATTTACAAAATTATTAGATTTTGCAAACAATTGCCTAGGGGAACTGGTGGAGAGTACTTAAGTAATATACGCAAAATTATATGGAAAACATTTTTACAGTTGGAGTATACATTTAATAAGTTAAAAATTTATTTTTCAAATTCATCACAAACGTTAAGGGTTTTTAAAGGCCTGGTCCCACTAAATGCTAAAGAAAATTTAGTTCAAACATTTATATTGAAAACAAAAAACTCAAATTTATATTAAAAAACAAAAGGAAAAAATTTATGTTTTCAAAGAACCAATTTTCGTTAGCATTTAGTGGAACACGCCCTAAATACATACTTATGTTTTATGTATTTTATTGTTAATAATAAAAAAATTTAAGTTACTTTACAAGTATTTTTGAAATAAACGTGATAATTTTCATAGTAATTTAAGAAAAAAAAAACTATTATAAATGTGTATATTACTAGCTATATTAAAAATTGGAAAAAAATTTAAATTAATATAAAATAAAATTTTAATAAAACGTATATAATTTCGATTTGTTTTTTATTTAAAAAAGGGTTTAAAACGTTAAATAGATTTCAATACGAAACTTAAACTTACAATTTACAATTTAATAAACTTTATGCACAAAAAAATATTTAAAGTATTTTTTTATTTGTTTGCTTTTTGTCTACTACTGCCCCATTCCGGCCATTTTTTGGCAGAACTAGTTACTTTTTTGGTCATAACTTGCTTAGTTTTCAAGGTATCGACTTTGTTTCTTTTGCGTTGGATAGAAAAGCACATTTTCTTTAATTTGTATTTTTTTTTTGCGAAAATAAGAAGAAAAAAATTTTATAATTTTTTCAAAAAAGCAAAGGGGTTAGGTTAGCAAAGGTTAGGTCATTAAAATTTTTAAGGAAAAAAATTTTTTCGCCCTACCCGCAAACAAAAAATTCGAATTAAAGCCAATGTGTTTATCTATCCAACGCCTTTTTGCTCTTAGCGATCGCCTGTTTCAGCGCTTTTCGGGATCGTCTGAACTCTTCTGCTTCCATCAATGCCTCACCGCCTCTCCTAGCCCTGGTATATCTTCTTCTGTTACGAAGACAGCTTCGTCTGAGTTCAGCGATTTCTTGATTCCACCAGTACACAGGATATCTTTTCGCATGTTGTTTTAAACGGGGCATTGATGAATTACAGGTTTGTATTATGCGCTGCATCATCGCATTTGCCAAGCAGTTAGCGTCAGTCGTGGTATGTTCAGCTGGAATGCCAACGAAATTTGACAAAAAGATTTCGGGGTTCAGCTGATTTATATTCCACTTGCGTGTGCCTTTCTTTCTTGACAGCGGTGTGGGATCCGCTCGCGCTGCTATACTAAAGGTAATATATTGATGATCGCTCCCAGTATAGTCTTCTAGCACTTTCCATCCCACGACTGTTGAGGACAAGTTCTCTGACACTAGAATGATATCTGGCGTAGTGTGTTCGCATCCCGGTCTTCTGAAAGTAGTCGCATTACCAGTGTTTGCTACCACTAGACCTAGCCTGGCGGCCATGTCGAGAATGTACCTTCCTCGCGTGTTCGTAGTTGGAGCTCCCCATTCGACAGCCCGTTTTTTTGGTCATAACTTGCTTAGTTTTCAAGGTATCGACTTGGTTTCTTTCGCGTTGGATAGATAAACACATTTGCTTTAATTTGTAATTTATTTTTTGCGAAAATAAGAAGAAAAAAATTTTATAATTTTTTCAAAAAAACAGGAGTTAGGTCATTAAAATTTTTGAGGAAAAAAATTTTTTTCGCCCTACCCGCAAACAAAAAATTCGAATTAAAGCCAATGTGTTTATCTATCCAACGCCAGATGAATCAAGTCGATATCTTGAAAACTAAGCAAGTTATGACCAAAATGGTAACCAGTTCTACTACTGCCTCATTCCGGCAATTTTTTGGCAGAACTGGTTACCTTTTTGGTCATAACTTGCTTAGTTTTCAAGGTATCGACTTGGTTTCTTTTGCGTTGGATAGATAACCACATTGGCTTTAATTTGTAATTTATTTTTTGCGAAAATAAGAAGAAAAAAAATTTTATAATTTTTTCAAAAAAACAAAGGGGTTAGGTCATTAAAATTTTTGAGGAAAAAAAATTTTTTTTCGCCCTACCCGCAAACAAAAAATTCGAATTAAAGCCAATGTGTTTATCTATCCAACGCCAGACGAATCAAGTCGATATCTTGAAAACTAAGCAAGTTATGCCAAAAATGGTAACCAGTTCTACTACTGCCTCATTCCGCCAATTTTTTGGCAGAACTGGTTACCTTTTTGGTCATAACTTGCTTAGTTTTCAAGGTATCGACTTGGTTTCTTTTGCGTTGGATAGATAACCACATTGGCTTTAATTTGTAATTTATTTTTTGCGAAAATAAGAAGAAAAAAAATTTTATAATTTTTTCAAAAAAACAAAGGGGTTAGGTCATTAAAATTTTTGAGGAAAAAAAATTTTTTTTCGCCCTACCCGCAAACAAAAAATTCGAATTAAAGCCAATGTGTTTATCTATCCAACGCCAGACGAATCAAGTCGATATCTTGAAAACTAAGCAAGTTATGCCAAAAATGGTAACCAGTTCTACTACTGCCTCATTCCGCCAATTTTTTGGCAGAACTGGTTACCTTTTTGGTCATAACTTGCTTAGTTTTCAAGGTATCGAATTGGTTTCTTTTGCGTTGGAGAGATAACTACATTGGCTTTAATTTTTAATTAATTTTTTGCGAAAATAAGAAGAAAAAAATTTTATAATTTTTTCAAAAAACAAAAGGGGTTATAGGTCATTAAAATTTTTGAGGAAAAAAATATTTTTCGCCCTACCCGGAAACAAAAAATTCGAATTAAAGCTAATATGTTTATCTATCCAACGCCAAATGAATCAAGTCGATATCTTGAAAACTAAGCAAGTTATGACCAAAATGGTAACCAGTTCTACTACTGCCTCATTCCGGCAATTTTTTGGCAGAACTGGTTACCTTTTTGGTCATAACTTGCTTAGTTTTCAAGGTATCGACTTGGTTTCTTTTGCGTTGGATAGATAAACACATTGGCTATAATTTGTAATTTATTTTTTGCGAAAATAAGAAGAAAAAAAATTTTATAATTTTTTCAAAAAAAAGCAAAGGGGTTAGGTCATTAAAATTTTTGAGGAAAAAAATTTTTTTCGCCCTACCCGGAAACAAAAAATTCGAATTAAAGCCAATGTGTTTATCTATCCAACGCCAAATGAATCAAGTCGATATCTTGAAAACTAAGCAAGTTATGACCAAAATGGTAACCAGTTCTACCTACTACTGCCTTATTCCGGCAATTTTTTGGCAGAACTAGTAACTTTTTGGTCATAACTTGCTTAGTTTTCAAGGTATCGACTTGGTTTCTTTTGCGTTGGATAGATAACCACATTGGCTTTAATTTGTAATTTATTTTTTGGGAAAATAAGAAGAAAAAAATTTTATAATTAAAAAAAAACAAAGGGGTTATTAGGTCATTAAAATTTTTGAGGAAAAAAATTTTTTTCGCCCTACCCGGAAACAAAAAATTCGAATTAAAGCCAATGTCTTTATCTATCCAACGCCAAATGATTCAAGTCGATATCTTGAAAACTAAGCAAGTTATGACCAAAATGGTAACCAGTTCTACTACTGCCTCATTCCGGCAATTTTTTGGCAGAACTGGTTACCTTTTTGGTCATAACTTGCTTACTTTTCAAGGTATCGACTTGGTTTCTTTTGCGTTGGATAGATAACCACATTGGCTTTAATTTGTAATTTATTTTTTAGGAAAATAAGAAGAAAAAAATTTTATAATTAAAAAAAAACAAAGGGGTTATTAGGTCATTAAAATTTTTGAGGAAAAAAATTTTTTCGCCCTACCCGGAAACAAAAAATTCGAATTAAAGCCAATGTCTTTATCTATCCAACGCCAAATGAATCAAGTCGATATCTTGAAAACTAAGCAAGTTATGACCAAAATGGTAACCAGTTCTACTACTGCCTCATTCCGGCACTTTTTTGGCAGAACTGGTTACCTTTTTAGTCATAACTTGCTTAGTTTTCAAGGTATCGACTTGGTTTCTTTTGTGTTGGATAGATAACCACATTGGCTTTAATTTGTAATTTATTTTTTGCGAAAATAAGAAGAAAAAAATTTTATAATTTTTTCAAAAAAACAAAGGGGTTAGTTAGGTCATTAAAATTTTTGAGGAAAAAAATTTTTTTCGCCCTACCCGCAAACAAAAAAAATTCGAATTAAAGCCAATGTGTTTATCTATCCAACGCCAGATGAATCAAGTCGATATCTTGGAAACTAAGCAAGTTATGACCAAAATGGTAACCAGTTCTACTACTACCTCATTCCGGCAATTTTTGGCAGAACTGGTTACCTTTTTGGTCATAACTTGCTTAGTTTTCAAGGTACCGACTTAGTTTCTTTTGCGTTGGATAGATAAACACATTGGCTATAATTTGTAATTTATATTTTGCGAAAATAAGAAGAAAAAAAATTTTATAATTTTTTCAAAAAAACAAAGGGGTTAGGTCATTAAAATTTTTGAGGAAAAAATTTTTTTCGCCCTACCCGCAAACAAAAAATTCGAATTAAAGCCAATGTGTTTATCTATCCAACGCCAAATGAATCAAGTCGATATCTTGAAAACTAAGCAAGTTATGACCAAAATGGTAACCAGTTCTACTACTGCCTCATTCCGGCAATTTTTTGGCAGAACTGGTTACCTTTTTGGTCATAACTTGCTTAGTTTTCAAGGTACCGACTTAGTTTCTTTTGCGTTGGATAGATAAACACATTGGCTATAATTTGTAATTTATTTTTTGCGAAAATAAGAAGAAAAAAAATTTTATAATTTTTTCAAAAAAACAAAGGGGTTAGGTCATTAAAATTTTTGAGGAAAAAATTTTTTTCGCCCTACCTGCAAACAAAAAATTCGAATTAAAGCCAATGTGTTTATCTATCCAACGCCAAATGAATCAAGTCGATATCTTGAAAACTAAGCAAGTTATGACCAAAATGGTAACCAGTTCTACTACTGCCTCATTCCGGCAATTTTTTGGCAGAACTGGTTACTTTTTGGTCATAACTTGCTTAGTTTTCAAGGTATCGACTTGGTTTCTTTTGCGTTGGATAGATAACCACATTGGCTTTAATTTGTAATTTATTTTTTGCGAAAATAAGAAGAAAATTTTATAATTTTTTCAAAAAAACAAAGGGGTTAGGTCATTAAAATTTTTGAGGAAAAAAATTTTTTTCGCCCTCCCCCAAACAAAAAATTCGAATTAAAGCCAATGTAACCAGTTCTACTACTGCCTCATTCCGGCAATTTTTTGGCAGAACTGGTTACTTTTTGGTCATAACTTGCTTAGTTTTCAAGGTATCGACTTGGTTTCTTTTGCGTTGGATAGATAACCACATTGGCTTTAATTTGTAATTAATTTTTTGCGAAAATAAGAAGAAAATTTTATAATTTTTTCAAAAAAACAAAGGGGTTAGGTCATTAAAATTTTTGAGGAAAAAAATTTTTTTCGCCCTACCCGGAAACAAAAAATTCGAATTAAAGCCAATGTGTTTATCTATCCAACGCCAGATGAATCAAGTCGATATCTTGAAAACTAAGCAAGTTATGACCAAAATGGTAACCAGTTCTACTACTGCCTCATTCCGGCAATTTTTTGGCAGAACTGGTTACTTTTTGGTCATAACTTGCTTAGTTTTCAAGGTATCGACTTGGTTTCTTTTGCGTTGGATAGATAACCACATTGGCTTTAATTTGTAATTTATTTTTTGCGAAAATAAGAAGAAAAAAATTTTATAATTTTTTCAAAAAAACAAAGGCTTTAGGTCATTAAAATTTTTGAGGAAAAAAATTTTTTTCGCCCTCCCCCAAACAAAAAATTCGAATTAAAGCCAATGTAACCAGTTCTACTACTGCCTCATTCCGGCAATTTTTTGGCAGAACTGGTTACCTTTTTGGTCATAACTTGCTTACTTTTCAAGGTATCGACTTGGTTTCTTTTGCGTTGGATAGATAACCACATTGGCTTTAAATTGTAATTTATTTTTTGCGAAAATAAGAAGAAAAAAATTTTATAATTTTTTCAAAAAAAACAAAGGGGTTAGGTCATTAAAATTTTTCAGGAAAAAAATTTTTTTCGCCCTACCCGGAAACAAAAAATTCGAATTAAAGCCAATGTGTTTATCTATCCAACGCCAGATGAATCAAGTCGATATCTTGAAAACTAAGCAAGTTATGACCAAAATGGTAACCAGTTCTACTACTGCCTCATTCCGGCAATTTTTTGGCAGAACTGGTTACTTTTTGGTCATAACTTGCTTAGTTTTCAAGGTATCGACTTGGTTTCTTTTGCGTTGGATAGATAACTACATTGGCTTTAATTTGTAATTTATTTTTTGCGAAAATAAGAAGAAAAAAATTTTATAATTTTTTCAAAAAAAACAAAGGCTTTAGGTCATTAAAATTTTTGAGGAAAAAAGTTTTTTCCGCCCTACCCGCAAACAAAAAATTCGAATTAAAGCCAATGTGTTTATCTATCCAACGCCAAATGAATCAAGTCGATATCTTGAAAACTAAGCAAGTTATGACCAAAATGGTAACCAGTTCTACTACTGCCTCATTCCGGCAATTTTTTGGCAGAACTGGTTACTTTTTGGTCATAACTTGCTTAGTTTTCAAGGTATCGACTGGGTTTCTTTTGCGTTGGATAGATAACCACATTGGCTTTAATTTGTAATTTATTTTTTGCGAAAATAAGAAGAAAAAAATTTTATAATTTTTTCAAAAAAACAAAGGCTTTAGGTCATTAAAATTTTTGAGGAAAAAAATTTTTTTCGCCCTACCCGCAAACAAAAAATTCGAATTAAAGCCAATGTGTTTATCTATCCAACGCCAAATGAATCAAGTCGATATCTTGAAAACTAAGCAAGTTATGACCAAAATGGTAACCAGTTCTACTACTGCCTCATTCCGGCAATTTTTTGGCAGAACTGGTTACTTTTTGGTCATAACTTGCTTAGTTTTCAAGGTATCGACTTGGTTTCTTTTGCGTTGGATAGATAACCACATTGCCTTTAATTTGTAATTTATTTTTTGCGAAAATCAGAAGAAAAAAAATTTATAATTTTTTCAAAAAAAAGGGGTTATTAGGTCATTAAAATTTTTGAGGAAAAAAATTTTTTTCGCCCTACCCGGAAACAAAAAATTCGAATTAAAGCCAATGTCTTTATCTATCCAACGCCAAATGAATCAAGTCGATATCTTGAAAACTAAGCAAGTTATGACCAAAATGGTAACCAGTTCTACTACTGCCTCATTCCGGCAATTTTTTGGCAGAACTGGTTACTTTTTTGGTCATAACTTGCTTAGTTTTCAAGGTATCGACTTGGTTTCTTCTGCGTTGGATAGATAACCACATTGGCTTTAATTTGTAATTTATTTTTTGCGAAAATAAGAAGAAAAAAATTTTATAATTTTTTCAAAAAAACAAAGGCTTTAGGTCATTAAAATTTTTGAGGAAAAAAATTTTTTTCGCCCTACCCGCAAACAAAAAATTCGAATTAAAGCCAATGTGTTTATCTATCCAACGCCAAATGAATCAAGTCGATATCTTGAAAACTAAGCAAGTTATGACCAAAATGGTAACCAGTTCTACTACTGCCTCATTCCGGCAATTTTTTGGCAGAACTGGTTACCTTTTTGGTCATAACTTGCTTACTTTTCAAGGTATCGACTTGGTTTCTTTTGCGTTGGATAGATAACCACATTGGCTTTAAATTGTAATTTATTTTTTGCGAAAATAAGAAGAAAAAAATTTTATAATTTTTTCAAAAAAACAAAGGCTTTAGGTCATTAAAATTTTTGAGGAAAAAAATTTTTTTCGCCCTACCCGCAAACAAAAAATTCGAATTAAAGCCAATGTGTTTATCTATCTAACGCCAGATGAATCAAGTCGATATCTTGAAAACTAAGCAAGTTATGACCAAAATGGTAACCAGTTCTACTACTGCCTCATTCCGGCAATTTTTTGGCAGAACTGGTTACCTTTTTGGTCATAACTTGCTTACTTTTCAAGGTATCGACTTGGTTTCTTTTGCGTTGGATAGATAACCACATTGGCTTTAAATTGTAATTTATTTTTTGCGAAAATAAGAAGAAAAAATTTTATAATTTTTTCAAAAAAACAAAGGGGTTAGGTCATTACAATTTTTGAGGAAAAAATTTTTTTCGCCCTACCCGCAAACAAAAAATTCGAATTAAAGTCAATGTGTTTATCTATCCAACGCCAAATGAATCAAGTCGATATCTTGAAAACTAAGCAAGTTATGACCAAAATGGTAACCAGTTCTACTACTGCCTCATTCCGGCAATTTTTTGGCAGAACTGGTTACTTTTTGGTCATAACTTGCTTAGTTTTCAAGATATCGACTTGGTTTCTTTTGCGTTGGATAGATAAACACATTGGCTTTAATTCGAATTTTTTGTTTGCGGGTAGGGCGAAAAAAATTTTTTTCCTCAAAAATTTTAATGACCTAACCTCTCTGTTTTTTTTTTAAAATTATAAAATTTGTTTCTTCTTATTTTCGCAAAAAATGAATTGCAAATTAAAGCCAATCTGGTTATCTATCCAACGCAAAAGAAATCAAGTCGATACCTTGAAAACTAAGCAAGTTATGACCAAAAAGTAACCACTTCTGCCAAAAAATTGCCGGAATGAGGCAGTAGTAGAACTGGTTACCATTTTGGTCATAACTTGCTTAGTTTTCAAGATATCGACTTGATTCATCTGGCGTTGGATAGATAAACACATTGGCTTTAATTCGAATTTTTTGTTTGCGGGTAGGGCGAAAAAATTTTTTTCCTCAAAAATTTTAATGATCTAACCCCTTTGTTTTTTTGAAAAAATTATAAATTTTTTTCTACTTATTTTCGCAAAAAATTAATTACAAATTAAAGCCAATGTGGTTATCTATCCAACGCAAAAGAAACCAAGTCGATACCTTGAAAAGTAAGCAAGTTATGACCAAAAAGGTAACCAGTTCTGCCAAAAAATTGCCGGAATGAGGCAGTAGTAGAACTGGTTACCATTTTGGTCATAACTTGCTTAGTTTTCAAGATATCGACTTGATTCATTTGGCGTTGGATAGATAAACACATGGGCTTTAATTCGAATTTTTTGTTTGCGGGTAGGGCGAAAAAAATTTTTTTCCACAAAAAATTTTAATGACCTAAATCCTTTGTTTTTTTGAAAAAATTATAAAATTTTTTTTCTTCTTATTTTCGCAAAAAATAAATTACATATTAAAGCCAATGTGGTTATCTATCCAACGCAAAAGGAACCAAGTCGATAGATTGAAAATTAAGCAAGTTATGACCAAAAAGGTAACCAGTTCTGCCAAAAAATTGCCGGAATGAGGCAGTAGTAGAACTGGTTACCATTTTGGTCATAACTTGCTTAGTTTTCAAGATATCGACTTGGTTTCTTTTGAGTTGGAGAGATAACTACATTGGCTTTAATTTGTAATTAATTTTTTGCGAAAATAAAAAGAAAAAAATTTTATAATTTTTTCAAAAAACAAAAGGGGTTATAGGTCATTAAAATTTTTGAGGAAAAAAATATTTTTCGCCCTACCCTCAAACAAAAAATTCTAATTAAAGCCAATGTGTTTATCTATCCAACGCCAGATGAATCAAGTCGATATCTTGAAAACTAAGCAAGTTATGACCAAAATGGTAACCAGTTCTACTACTGCCTCATTCCGGCAATTTTTTGGCAGAACTGGTTACCTTTTTGGTCATAACTTGCTTAATTTTCAAGGTATCGACTTGATTCATTTGGCGTTGGATAGATAAACACATTGGCTTTAATTTGAATTTTTTGTTTCCGGGTAGGGAGAAAAAAAATTTTTTTCCTCAAACATTCAAATGACCTGAATTTTTGAGGAAAAAAATTTTTTTTCTCCCTACCCGGAAACAAAAAATTCGAATTAAAGCCAATGTGTTTATCTATCCAACGCCAAATGAATTAAGTCGATACCTTGAAAATTAAGCAAGTTATGACCAAAAAGGTAACCAGTTGTTCTGCCAAAAAATTGCCGGAATGAGGCAGTAGTAGAACTGGTTACCTTTTTGGTCATAACTTGCTTAGTTTTCAAGATATCGACTTGGTTTCTTTTGCGTTGGATAGATAACCACATTGGCTTTAATTTGTAATTTATTTTTTGCGAAAATAAGAAGAAAAAAATTTTATAATTTTTTCAAAAAAACAAAGGGGTTAGGTCATTTGAATTTTTGAGGAAAAAAATTTTTTTTCTCCCTACCCGGAAACAAAAAATTCCAATTAAAGCCAATGTGTTTATCTATCCAACGCCAAATGAATCAAGTCGATATCTTGAAAACTAAGCAAGTTATGACCAAAATGGTAACCAGTTCTACTACTGCCTCATTCCGGCAATTTTTTGCCAGAACTGGTTACCTTTTTGGTCATAACTTGCTTAATTTTCAAGGTATCGACTTGGTTCCTTTTGCGTTGGATAGATAACCACATTGGCTTTAATTTGTAATTTATTTTTTTGCGAAAATAAGAAGAAAAAAATTTTATAATTTTTTCAAAAAAACAAAGGGGTTAGGTCATTAAAATTTTTGAGGAAAAAAATTTTTTTCGCCCTACCCGCAAACAAAAAATTCGAATTAAAGCCAATGTGTTTATCTATCCAACGCCAGATGAATCAAGTCGATATCTTGAAAACTAAGCAAGCTATGACCAAAATGGTAACCAGTTCTACTACTGCCTCATTCCGGCAATTTTTTGGCAGAACTGGTTACTTTTTTGGTCATAACTTGCTTAGTTTTCAAGGTATCGACTTGGTTTCTTTTGCGTTGGATAGATAACCACATTGGCTTTAATTTGTAATTTATTTTTTGCGAAAATAAGAAGAAAAAAATTTTATAATTTTTTCAAAAAAAAAAAAAAACAAATGGGTTAGGTCATTAAAATTTTTGAGGACAAAAAATTTTTCGCCCTACCCGCAAACAAAAAATTCGAATTAAAGCCAATGTGTTTATCTATCCAACGCCAGATGAATCAAGTCGATATCTTGAAAACTAAGCAAGTTATGACCAAAATGGTAACCAGTTCTACTACTGCCTCATTCCGGCTATTTTTTGGCAGAACTGGTTACCTTTTTGGTCATAACTTGCTTAGTTTTCAAGGTATCGACTTGGTTTCTTTTGCGTTGGATAGATAAGCACATTGACTTTAATTTGTAATTTATTTTTTGCGAAAATAAGAAGAAAAAATTTTATAATTTTTTCAAAAAAACAAAGGGGTTAGGTCATTAAAATTTTTGAGGAAAAACATTTTTTTCGCCCTACCCGGAAACAAAAAATTCGAATTAAAGCCAATGTGGTTATCTATCCAACGCAAAAGAAACCAAGTCGATACCTTGAAAACTAAGCAAGTTATGACCAAAAAAGTAACCAGTTCTGCCAAAAAATTGCCGGAATGAGGCAGTAGTAGAACTGGTTACCTTTTTGGTCATAACTTGCTTAGTTTTCAAGGTATCGACTTGGTTTCTTTTGCGTTGGATAGATAACCACATTGGCTTTAATTTGTAATTTATTTTTTGCGATAATAAGAAGAAAAAAATTTTATAATTTTTTCAAAAAAACAAAGGGGTTAGGTCATTAAAATTTTTGGGGGAAAAATTTTTTTCGCCCTACCCGCAAACAAAAAATTCGAATTAAAGCCAATGTGTTTATCTATCCAACGCCAGATGAATCAAGTCGATATCTTGAAAACTAAGCAAGCTATGACCAAAATGGTAACCAGTTCTACTACTGCCTCATTCCGGCAATTTTTTGGCAGAACTGGTTACTTTTTTGGTCATAACTTGCTTAGTTTTCAAGGTATCGACTTGGTTTCTTTTGCGTTGGATAGATAACCACATTGGCTTTAATTTGTAATTTATTTTTTGCGAAAATAAGAAGAAAAAAATTTTATAATTTTTTCAAAAAAAAAAAAAAACAAATGGGTTAGGTCATTAAAATTTTTGAGGACAAAAAATTTTTCGCCCTACTCGCAAACAAAAAATTCGAATTAAAGCCAATGTGTTTATCTATCCAACGCCAGATGAATCAAGTCGATATCTTGAAAACTAAGCAAGTTATGACCAAAATGGTAACCAGTTCTACTACTGCCTCATTCCGGCTATTTTTTGGCAGAACTGGTTGCCTTTTTGGTCATAACTTGCTTAGTTTTCAAGGTATCGACTTGGTTTCTTTTGCGTTGGATAGATAAGCACATTGACTTTAATTTGTAATTTATTTTTTGCGAAAATAAGAAGAAAAAATTTTATAATTTTTTCAAAAAAAACAAAGGGGTTAGGTCATTAAAATTTTTGAGGAAAAAAATTTTTTTCGCCCTACCCGGAAACAAAAAATTCGAATTAAAGCCAATGTGTTTATCTATCCAACGCCAAATGAATCAAGTCGATATCTTGAAAACTAAGCAAGTTATGACAAAATGGTAACCAGTTCTACTACTGCCTCATTCCGGCAATTTTTTGGCAGAACTGGTTACCTTTTTGGTCATAACTTGCTTAGTTTTCAAGGTATCGACTTGGTTTCTTTTGCGTTGGATAGATAACCACATTGGCTTTAATTTGTAATTTATTTTTTGCGAAAATAAGAAGAAAAAAATTTTATAATTTTTTCAAAAAATAAAGGGGTTAGGTCATTAAAATTTTTGAGGAAAAAAATTTTTTTCGCCCTACCCGGAAACAAAAAATTCGAATTAAAGCCAATGTGTTTATCTATCCAACGCCAAATGAATCAAGTCGATATCTTGAAAACTAAGCAAGTTATGACCAAAATGGTAACCAGTTCTACTACTGCCTCATTCCGGCAATTTTTTGGCAGAACTGGTTACCTTTTTGGTCAAACTTGCTTAGTTTTCAAGGTATCGACTTGGTTTCTTTTGCGTTGGATAGATAACCACATTAGCTTTAATTTGTAATTTATTTTTTGCGAAAATAAGAAGAAAAAAATTTTATAATTTTTTCAAAAAAAAAAAAAAAAAAAAACAAAGGGGTTAGGTCATTAAAATTTTTGAGGAAAAAAATTTTTTCGCCCTACCCGCAAACAAAAAATTCGAATTAAAGCCAATGTGTTTATCTATCCAACGCCAGATGAATCAAGTCGATATCTTGAAAACTAAGCAAGTTATGACCAAAATGGTAACCAGTTCTACTACTGCCTCATTCCGGCAATTTTTTGGCAGAACTGGTTACCTTTTTGGTCATAACTTGCTTAGTTTTCAAGGTATCGACTTGGTTTCTTTTGCGTTGGATAGATAAACACATTGGCTTTAATTTGTAATTTTTTTTTTGCGAAAATAAGAAAAAAAATTTTATAATTTTTTCAAAAAAAAAAAAAAAAAACAAAGGGGTTAGGTCATTAAAATTTTTGAGGAAAAAAATTTTTTCGCCCTACCCGCAAACAAAAAATTCGAATTAAAGCCAATGTGTTTATCTATCCAACGCCAGATGAATCAAGTCGATATCTTGAAAACTAAGCAAGTTATGACCAAAATGGTAACCAGTTCTACTACTGCCTCATTCCGGCAATTTTTTGGCAGAACTGGTTACCTGGTCATAACTTGCTTAGTTTTCAAGGTATCGACTTGGTTTCTTTTGCGTTGGATAGATAAACACATTGGCTATAATTTGCAATTTTTTTTGCGAAAATAAGAAGAAAAAAATTTTATAATTTTTTCAAAAAAACAAAGGGGTTAGGTCATTAAAATTTTTAAGGAAAAAAAATTTTTTCCCCTACCCGCAAACAAAAAATTGGAATTAAAGCCAATGTGTTTATCTATCCAACGCCAAATGAATCAAGTCGATATCTTGAAAACTAAGCAAATTATGACCAAAATGGTAACCAGTTCTACTACTGCCTCATTCCGGCTATTTTTTGGCAGAACTGGTTACCTTTTTGGTCATAACTTGCTTAGTTTTCAAGGTATCGACTTGGTTTCTTTTGCGTTGGATAGATAAGCACATTGGCTTTAATTTGTAATTTATTTTTTGCGAAAATAAGAAGAAAAAATTTTATAATTTTTTCAAAAAAACAAAGGGGTTAGGTCAATAAAATTTTTGAGGAAAAAAATTTTTTTCGCCCTACCCGGAAACAAAAAATTTGAATTAAAGCCAATGTGTTTATCTATCCAACGCCAAATGAATCAAGTCGATATCTTGAAAACTAAGCAAGTTATGACCAAAATGGTAACCAGTTCTACTACTGCCTCATTCCGGCAATTTTTTGGCAGAACTGGTTACCTTTTTGGTCATAACTTGCTTAGTTTTCAAGGTATCGACTTGGTTTCTTTTGCGTTGGATGGATAAGCACATTGGCTTTAATTTGTAATTTATTTTTTGCGAAAATAAGAAGAAAAAAAATTTTATAATTTTTTCAAAAAAACAAAGGGGTTAGGTCATTAAAATTTTTGAGGAAAAAAAATTTTTCGCCCTACCCGCAAACAAAAAATTCTAATTAAAGCCAATGTGTTTATCTATCCAACGCCAGATGAATCAAGTCGATATCTTGAAAACTAAGCAAGTTATGACCAAAATGGTAACCAGTTCTACTACTGCCTCATTCCGGCAATTTTTTGGCAGAACTGGTTACTTTTTGGTCATAACTTGCTTAGTTTTCAAGGTATCGACTTGGTTTCTTTTGCGTTGGATAGATAACCACATTGGCTTTAATTTGTAATTTATTTCTTGCGAAAATAAGAAGAAAAAAATTTTATAATTTTTTCAAAAAAAACAAAGGGGTTAGGTCATTAAAATTTTGAGGAAAAAAATTTTTTTCGCCCTACCCGGAAACAAAAAATTAGAATTAAAGCCAATGTGTTTATCTATCCAACGCCAGATGAATCAAGTAGATATCTTGAAAACTAAGCAAGTTATGGCCAAAATGGTAACCAGTTCTACTACTGCCTCATTCCGGCAATTTTTTTGGCAGAACTGGTTACCTTTTTGGTCATAACTTGCTTAGTTTTCAAGGTATCGACTTGGTTTCTTTTGCGTTGGATAGATAAGCACATTGGCTTTAATTTGTAATTTATTTTTTGCGAAAATAAGAAGAAAAAATTTTATAATTTTTTCAAAAAAACAAAGGGGTTAGGTCAATAAAATTTTTGAGGAAAAAAAT
Organism: Germaria angustata; assembly: GCA_963681545.1. Taxonomy (NCBI): domain Eukaryota; kingdom Metazoa; phylum Arthropoda; class Insecta; order Diptera; family Tachinidae; genus Germaria; species Germaria angustata. The sequence continues at coordinate 63,489,524 of OY812998.1, read as the reverse complement.
TTTTTTCGCCCTACCCGGAAACAAAAAATTTGAATTAAAGCCAATGTGTTTATCTATCCAACGCCAAATGAATCAAGTCGATATCTTGAAAACTAAGCAAGTTATGACCAAAATGGTAACCAGTTCTACTACTGCCTCATTCCGGCAATTTTTTGGCAGAACTGGTTACCTTTTTGGTCATAACTTGCTTAGTTTTCAAGGTATCGACTTGGTTTCTTTTGCGTTGGATAGATAAGCACATTGGCTTTAATTTGTAATTTATTTTTTGCGAAAATAAGAAGAAAAAAATTTTATAATTTTTTCAAAAAAACAAAGGGGTTAGGTCATTAAAATTTTTGAGGAAAAAAATTTTTTCGCCCTACCCGCAAACAAAAAATTCTAATTAAAGCCAATGTGTTTATCTATCCAACGCCAGATGAATCAAGTCGATATCTTGAAAACTAAGCAAGTTATGACCAAAATGGTAACCAGTTCTACTACTGCCTCATTCCGGCAATTTTTTGGCAGAAGTGGTTACTTTTTGGTCATAACTTGCTTAGTTTTCAAGGTATCGACTTGGTTTCTTTTGCGTTGGATAGATAACCACATTGGCTTTAATTTGTAATTTATTTCTTGCGAAAATAAGAAGAAAAAAATTTTATAATTTTTTCAAAAAAAACAAAGGGGTTAGGTCATTAAAATTTTGAGGAAAAAAATTTTTTTCGCCCTACCCGAAAACAAAAAATTAGAATTAAAGCCAATGTGTTTATCTATCCAACGCCAAATGAATCAAGTCGATATCTTGAAAACTAAGCAAGTTATGACGAAAATGGTAACCAGTTCTACTACTGCCTCATTCCGGCAATTTTTTGGCAGAACTGGTTACCTTTTTGGTCATAACTTGCTTAGTTTTCAAGGTATCGACTTGGTTTCTTTTGCGTTGGATAGATAACCACATTGGCTTTAATTTGTAATTTATTTCTTGCGAAAATAAGAAGAAAAAAATTTTATAATTTTTTCAAAAAGAACAAAGGGGTTAGGTCATTAAAATTTTGGGGGAAAAAATTTTTTTCGCCCTACCCGCAAACAAAAAATTCTAATTAAAGCCAATGTGTTTATCTATCCAACGCCAGATGAATCAAGTCGATATCTTGAAAACTAAGCAAGTTATGGCCAAAATGGTAACCAGTTCTACTACTGCCTCATTCCGGCAATTTTTTTGGCAGAACTGGTTACCTTTTTGGTCATAACTTGCTTAGTTTTCAAGGTATCGACTTGGTTTCTTTTGCGTTGGATAGATAAGCACATTGGCTTTAATTTGTAATTTATTTTTTGCGAAAATAAGAAGAAAAAATTTTATAATTTTTTCAAAAAAACAAAGGGGTTAGGTCAATAAAATTTTTGAGGAAAAAAATTTTTTTCGCCCTACCCGGAAACAAAAAATTTGAATTAAAGCCAATGTGTTTATCTATCCAACGCCAAATGAATCAAGTCGATATCTTGAAAACTAAGCAAGTTATGACCAAAATGGTAACCAGTTCTACTACTGCCTCATTCCGGCAATTTTTTGGCAGAACTGGTTACCTTTTTGGTCATAACTTGCTTAGTTTTCAAGGTATCGACTTGGTTTCTTTTGCGTTGGATAGATAAGCACATTGGCTTTAATTTGTAATTTATTTTTTGCGAAAATAAGAAGAAAAAAATTTTATAATTTTTTCAAAAAAACAAAGGGGTTAGGTCATTAAAATTTTTGAGGAAAAAAAATTTTTCGCCCTACCCGCAAACAAAAAATTCTAATTAAAGCCAATGTGTTTATCTATCCAACGCCAGATGAATCAAGTCGATATCTTGAAAACTAAGCAAGTTATGACCAAAATGGTAACCAGTTCTACTACTGCCTCATTCCGGCAATTTTTTGGCAGAAGTGGTTACTTTTTGGTCATAACTTGCTTAGTTTTCAAGGTATCGACTTGGTTTCTTTTGCGTTGGATAGATAACCACATTGGCTTTAATTTGTAATTTATTTCTTGCGAAAATAAGAAGAAAAAAATTTTATAATTTTTTCAAAAAAAACAAAGGGGTTAGGTCATTAAAATTTTGAGGAAAAAAATTTTTTTCGCCCTACCCGAAAACAAAAAATTAGAATTAAAGCCAATGTGTTTATCTATCCAACGCCAAATGAATCAAGTCGATATCTTGAAAACTAAGCAAGTTATGACGAAAATGGTAACCAGTTCTACTACTGCCTCATTCCGGCAATTTTTTGGCAGAACTGGTTACCTTTTTGGTCATAACTTGCTTAGTTTTCAAGGTATCGACTTGGTTTCTTTTGCGTTGGATAGATAACCACATTGGCTTTAATTTGTAATTTATTTCTTGCGAAAATAAGAAGAAAAAAATTTTATAATTTTTTCAAAAAGAACAAAGGGGTTAGGTCATTAAAATTTTGGGGGAAAAAATTTTTTTCGCCCTACCCGCAAACAAAAAATTCTAATTAAAGCCAATGTGTTTATCTATCCAACGCCAGATGAATCAAGTCGATATCTTGAAAACTAAGCAAGTTATGGCCAAAATGGTAACCAGTTCTACTACTGCCTCATTCCGGCAATTTTTTTGGCAGAACTGGTTACCTTTTTGGTCATAACTTGCTTAGTTTTCAAGGTATCGACTTGGTTTCTTTTGCGTTGGATAGATAAGCACATTGGCTTTAATTTGTAATTTATTTTTTGCGAAAATAAGAAGAAAAAAATTTTATAATTTTTTCAAAAAACAAAAAGGGTTAGGCCATTAAAATTTTTGAGAAAAAAAATTTTTTTCGTCCTACCCGGAAACAAAAAATTCGAATTAAAGCCAATGTGTTTATCTATCCAACGCCAAATGAATCAAGTCGATATCTTGAAAACTAAGCAAGTTATGCCCAAAATGGTAACCAGTTCTACTACTGCCTCATTCCGGCAATTTTTTGGCAGAACTGGTTACCTTTTTGGTCATAACTTGCTTAGTTTTCAAGGTATCGACTTGGTTTCTTTTGCGTTGGATAGATAAGCACATTGGCTTTAATTTGTAATTTATTTTTTGCGAAAATAAGAAGAAAAAAATTTTATAATTTTTTCAAAAAACAAAAGGGGTTAGGTCATTAAAATTTTTGAGGAAAAAAATTTTTTTCGCCCTACCCGGAAACAAAAAATTCGAATTAAAGCCAATGTGTTTATCTATCCAACGCCAAATGAATCAAGTCGATATCTTGAAAACTAAAAAGTAACCAGTTCTGCCAAAAAATTGCCGGAATGAGGCAGTAGTAGAACTGGTTACCTTTTTGGTCATAACTTGCTTAGTTTTCAAGGTATCGACTTGGTTTCTTTTGCGTTGGATAGATAAGCACATTGGCTTTAATTTGTAATTTATTTTTTGCGAAAATAAGAAGAAAAAAATTTTATAATTTTTTCAAAAAAACAAAGGGGTTAGGTCATTAAAATTTTTGAGGAAAAAAATTTTTTTCGCCCTACCCGCAAACAAAAAATTCGAATTAAAGCCAATGTGTTTATCTATCCAACGCCAAATGAATCAAGTCGATATCTTGAAAACTAAGCAAGTTATGACCAAAATGGTAACCAGTTCTACTACTGCCTCATTCCGCAAATTTTTTGGCAGAACTGGTTACCTTTTTGGTCATAACTTGCTTAGTTTTCAAGGCATCGACTTGGTTTCTTTTGCGTTGGATAGATAACCACATTGGCTTTAATTTGTAATTTATTTCTTGCGAAAATAAGAAGAAAAAAATTTTATAATTTTTTCAAAAAAAACAAAGGGGTTAGGTCATTAAAATTTTTGGGGAAAAAATTTTTTTCGCCCTACCCGCAAACAAAAAATTCTAATTAAAGCCAATGTGTTTATCTATCCAACGCCAGATGAATCAAGTCGATATCTTGAAAACTAAGCAAGTTATGGCCAAAATGGTAACCAGTTCTACTACTGCCTCATTCCGGCAATTTTTTGGCAGAACTGGTTACCTTTTTGGTCATAACTTGCTTAGTTTTCAAGGTATCGACTTGGTTTCTTTAGCGTTGGATAGATAACCACATTGGCTTTAATTTGTAATTTATTTTTTGCGAAAATAAGAAAAAAAAATTTTTTTTCGTCCTACCCGGAAACAAAAAATTCGAATTAAAGCCAATGTGTTTATCTATCCAACGCCAAATGAATCAAGTCGATATCTTGAAAACTAAGCAAGTTATGCCCAAAATGGTAACCAGTTCTACTACTGCCTCATTCCGGCAATTTTTTGGCAGAACTGGTTACCTTTTTGGTCATAACTTGCTTAGTTTTCAAGGTATCGACTTGGTTTCTTTTGCGTTGGATAGATAAGCACATTGGCTTTAATTTGTAATTTATTTTTTGCGAAAATAAGAAGAAAAAATTTTATAATTTTTTCAAAAAAACAAAGGGGTTAGGTCATTAAAATTTTTGAGGAAAAAAATTTTTTTCGCCCAACCCGCAAACAAAAAATTCGAATTAAAGCCAATATGTTTATCTATCCAACGCCAAATGAATCAAGTCGATATCTTGAAAACTAAGCAAGTTATGACCAAAATGGTAACCAGTTCTACTACTGCCTCATTCCGGCAATTTTTTGGCAGAACTGGTTACCTTTTTGGTCATAACTTGCTTAGTTTTCAAGGTATCGACTTGGTTTCTTTTGCGTTGGATAGATAACCACATTGGCTTTAATTTGTAATTTATTTTTTGCGAAAATAAGAAGAAAAAAATTTTATAATTTTTTCAAAAAAACAAAGGGGTTAGGTCATTAGAATTTTTGAGGAAAAAAAATTTTTTTCTCCCTACCCGGAAACAAAAAATTCGAATTAAAGCCAATGTGTTTATCTATCCAACGCCAAATGAATCAAGTCGATAACTTGAAAACTAAGCAAGTTATGACCAAAATGGTAACCAGTTCTACTACTGCCTCATTCCGGCAATTTTTTGGCAGAACTGGTTACCTTTTTGGTCATAACTTGCTTAGTTTTCAAGGTATCGACTTGGTTTCTTTTGCGTTGGATAGATAACCACATTGGCTTTAATTTGTAATTTATTTTTTGCGAAAATAAGAAGAAAAAAATTTTATAATTTTTTCAAAAAAACAAAGGGGTTAGGTCATTAAAATTTTTGAGGAAAAAAAATTTTTTTCGCCCTACCCGCAAACAAAAAATTCGAATTAAAGACAATGTGTTTATCTATCCAACGCCAGATGAATCAAGTCGATATCTTGAAAACTAAGAAAGTTATGACCAAAATAGTAACCAGTTCTACTACTGCTTCATTCCGGCAATTTTTTGGTAGAACTGGTTACCTTTTTAGTCATAACTTGCTTAGTTTTCAAGTTATCGACTTGATTCATTTGGCGTTGGATAGATAAACACATTGGCTTTAATTCGAATTTTTTGTTTCCGGGTAGGGAGAAAAAAATTTTTTTTCCTCAAAAATTCTAATGACCTAACCCCTTTGTTTTTTTGAAAAAATTATAAAATTTTTTCTTCTTATTTTCGCAAAAAATAAATTACAAATTAAAGCCAATGTGGTTATCTATCCAACGCAAAAGAAACCAAGTCGATACCTTGAAAACTAAGCAAGTTATGACCAAAAAGGTAACCAGTTCTGCCAAAAAATTGCCGGAATGAGGCAGTAGTAGAACTGGTTACCATTTTGGTCATAACTTGCTTAGTTTTCAAGATATCGACTTGATTCATCTGGCGTTGGATAGATAAACACATTGGCTTTAATTAGAATTTTTTGTTTGCGGGTAGGGCGAAAAATTTTTTTTCCTCAAAAATTTTAATGACCTAACCCCTTTGTTTTTTTGAAAAAATTATAAAATTTTTTCTTCTTATTTTCGCAAAAAATAAATTACAAATTAAAGCCAATGTGGTTATCTATCCAACGCAAAAGAAACCAAGTCGATACCTTGAAAACTAAGCAAGTTATGACCAAAAAGGTAACCAGTTCTGCCAAAAAATTGCCGGAATGAGGCAGTAGTAGAACTGGTTACCATTTTGGTCATAACTTGCTTAGTTTTCAAGGTATCGACTTGGTTTCTTTTGCGTTGGATAGATAACCACATTGGCTTTAATTTGTAATTTATTTTTTGCGAAAATAAGAAGAAAAAAATTTTATAATTTTTTCAAAAAAACAAAGGGGTTAGGTCATTAGAATTTTTGAGGAAAAAAAATTTTTTTCTCCCTACCCGGAAACAAAAAATTCGAATTAAAGCCAATGTGTTTATCTATCCAACGCCAGATGAATCAAGTCGATGTCTTGAAAACTAAGCAAGTTATGACCAAAATGGTAACCAGTTCTACTACTGCCTCATTCCGGCAATTTTTTGGCAGAACTGGTTACCTTTTTGGTCATAACTTGCTTAGGTTTCAAGATATCGACTTGGTTTCTTTTGTGTTGGATAGATAACCACATTAGCTTTAATTTGTAATTTATTTTTTGCGAAAATAAGAAGAAAAAAAATTTTATAATTTAAAAAAAAGGGGTTAGGTCATTAAAATTTTTGAGGAAAACAATTTTTTTCGCCCTACCCGGAAACAAAAAAATCGAATTAAAGCCAATGTGTTTATCTATCCAACGCCAAATAAATCAAGTCGATATCTTGAAAACTAAGCAAGTTATGACCAAAATGGTAACCAGTTCTACTACTGCCTCATTCCGGCAATTTTTTTGCAGAACTGGTTACCTTTTTGGTCATAACTTGCTTAGTTTTCAAGGTATCGACTTGGTTTCTTTTGCGTTGGATAGATAACTACATTGGCTTTAATTTGTAATTTACTTTTTGCGAAAATAAGAAGAAAAAAAATTTTATAATTTTTTCAAAAAAACAAAGGGGTTAGGTCATTAAAATTTTTGAGGAAAAAAAATTTTTTTCGCCCTACCCGCAAACAAAAAATTCGAATTAAAGCCAATGTGTTTATCTATCCAACGCCAAATGAATCAAGTCGATAACTTGAAAACTAAGCAAGTTATGACCAAAATGGTAACCAGTTCTACTACTGCCTCATTCCGGCAATTTTTTGGCAGAACTGGTTACCTTTTTGGTCATAACTTGCTTAGTTTTCAAGGTATCGACTTGGTTTCTTTTGCGTTGGATAGATAACCACATTGGCTTTAATTTGTAATTTATTTTTTGCGAAAATAAGAAGAAAAAAATTTTATAATTTTTTCAAAAAAACAAAGGGGTTAGGTCATTAAAATTTTTGAGGAAAAAAAAAATTTTTTCGCCCTACCCGCAAACAAAAAATTCGAATTAAAGACAATGTGTTTATCTATCCAACGCCAGATGAATCAAGTCGATATCTTGAAAACTAAGAAAGTTGTGACCAAAATAGTAACCAGTTCTACTACTGCTTCATTCCGGCAATTTTTTGGTAGAACTGGTTACCTTTTTGGTCATAACTTGCTTAGTTTTCAAGTTATCGACTTGATTCATTTGGCGTTGGATAGATAAACACATTGGCTTTAATTCGAATTTTTTGTTTCCGGGTAGGGAGAAAAAAATTTTTTTTCCTCAAAAATTCTAATGACCTAACCCCTTTGTTTTTTTGAAAAAATTATAAAAATTTTTTCTTCTTATTTTCGCAAAAAATAAATTACAAATTAAAGCCAATGTGGTTATCTATCCAACGCAAAAGAAACCAAGTCGATACCTTGAAAACTAAGCAAGTTATGACCAAAAAGGTAACCAGTTCTGCCAAAAAATTGCCGGAATGAGGCAGTAGTAGAACTGGTTACCATTTTGGTCATAACTTGCTTAGTTTTCAAGATATCGACTTGATTCATCTGGCGTTGGATAGATAAACACATTGGCTTTAATTAGAATTTTTTGTTTGCGGGTAGGGCGAAAAATTTTTTTTCCTCAAAAATTTTAATGACCTAACCCCTTTGTTTTTTTGAAAAAATTATAAAATTTTTTTCTTCTTATTTTCGCAAAAAATAAATTACAAATTAAAGCCAATGTGGTTATCTATCCAACGCAAAAGAAACCAAGTCGATACCTTGAAAACTAAGCAAGTTATGACCAAAAAGGTAACCAGTTCTGCCAAAAAATTGCCGGAATGAGGCAGTAGTAGAACTGGTTACCATTTTGGTCATAACTTGCTTAGTTTTCAAGGTATCGACTTGGTTTCTTTTGCGTTGGATAGATAACCACATTGGCTTTAATTTGTAATTTATTTTTTGCGAAAATAAGAAGAAAAAAATTTTATAATTTTTTCAAAAAAACAAAGGGGTTAGGTCATTAGAATTTTTGAGGAAAAAAAATTTTTTTCTCCCTACCCGGAAACAAAAAATTCGAATTAAAGCCAATGTGTTTATCTATCCAACGCCAGATGAATCAAGTCGATGTCTTGAAAACTAAGCAAGTTATGACCAAAATGGTAACCAGTTCTACTACTGCCTCATTCCGGCAATTTTTTGGCAGAACTGGTTACCTTTTTGGTCATAACTTGCTTAGGTTTCAAGATATCGACTTGGTTTCTTTTGTGTTGGATAGATAACCACATTAGCTTTAATTTGTAATTTATTTTTTGCGAAAATAAGAAGAAAAAAAATTTTATAATTTAAAAAAAAAGGGGTTAGGTCATTAAAATTTTTGAGGAAAAAAATTTTTTTCGCCCTACCCGGAAACAAAAAAATCGAATTAAAGCCAATGTGTTTATCTATCCAACGCCAAATGAATCAAGTCGATAACTTGAAAACTAAGCAAGTTATGACCAAAATGGTAACCAGTTCTACTACTGCCTCATTCCGGCAATTTTTTGGCAGAACTGGTTACCTTTTTGGTCATAACTTGCTTAGTTTTCAAGGTATCGACTTGGGTTCTTTTGCGTTGGATAGATAAACACATTGGCATTAATTTGTATTTTTTTTCCGAAAATAAGAAGAAAAAAAATTTATAATTTAAAAAAAAAAACAAGGGGGTTAGGTCATTAAAATTTTTGAGGAAAAAAATTTTTTTCGCCCTACCCGGAAACAAAAAAATCGAATTAAAGCCAATGTGTTTATCTATCCAACGCCAAATGAATCAAGTCGATAACTTGAAAACTAAGCAAGTTATGACCAAAATGGTAACCAGTTCTACTACTGCCTCATTCCGGCAATTTTTTGGCAGAACTGGTTACCTTTTTGGTCATAACTTGCTTAGTTTTCAAGGTATCGACTTGGTTTCTTTTGCGTTGGATAGATAACCACATTGGCTTTAATTCGTAATTTATTTTTTGCGAAAATTAGAAGAAAAAAATTTTATAATTTTTTCAAAAAAACAAAGGGGTTAGGTCATTAAAATTTTTGAGGAAAAAAAATTTTTCGCCCTACCCGCAAACAAAAAATTCTAATTAAAGCCAATGTGTTTATCTATCCAACGCCAGATGAATCAAGTCGATATCTTGAAAACTAAGCAAGTTATGACCAAAATGGTAACCAGTTCTACTACTGCCTCATTCCGGCAATTTTTTGGCAGAACTGGTTACCTTTTTGGTCATAACTTGCTTAGTTTTCAAGGTATCGACTTGGTTTCTTTTGCGTTGGATAGATAACCACATTGGCTTTAATTTGTAATTTATTTTTTGCGAAAATAAGAAGAAAAAATTTTTATAATTTTTTCAAAAAAACAAAGGGGTTAATTCATTAGAATTTTTGAGGAAAAAAAATTTTTTTCTCCCTACCCGGAAACAAAAAATTCGAATTAAAGCCAATGTGTTTATCTATCCAACGCCAAATGAATCAAGTCGATAACTTGAAAACTAAGCAAGTTATGACCAAAATGGTAACCAGTTCTACTACTGCCTCATTCCGGCAATTTTTTGGCAGAACTGGTTACCTTTTTGGTCATAACTTGCTTAGTTTTCAAGGTATCGACTTGGTTTCTTTTGCGTTGGATAGATAACCACATTGGCTTTAATTTGTAATTTATTTTTTGCGAAAATAAGAAGAAAAAAATTTTATAATTTTTTCAAAAAAACAAAGGGGTTAGGTCATTAGAATTTTTGAGGAAAAAAAATTTTTTTCTCCCTACCCGGAAACAAAAAATTCGAATTAAAGCCAATGTGTTTATCTATCCAACGCCAAATGAATCAAGTCGATAACTTGAAAACTAAGCAAGTTATGACCAAAATGGTAACCAGTTCTACTACTGCTTCATTCCGGCAATTTTTTGGTAGAACTGGTTACCTTTTTAGTCATAACTTGCTTAGTTTTCAAGTTATCGACTTGATTCATTTGGCGTTGGATAGATAAACACATTGGCTTTAATTCGAATTTTTTGTTTCCGGGTAGGGAGAAAAAAATTTTTTTTCCTCAAAAATTCTAATGACCTAACCCCTTTGTTTTTTTGAAAAAATTATAAAATTTTTTCTTCTTATTTTCGCAAAAAATAAATTACAAATTAAAGCCAATGTGGTTATCTATCCAACGCAAAAGAAACCAAGTCGATACCTTGAAAACTAAGCAAGTTATGACCAAAAAGGTAACCAGTTCTGCCAAAAAATTGCCGGAATGAGGCAGTAGTAGAACTGGTTACCATTTTGGTCATAACTTGCTTAGTTTTCAAGATATCGACTTGATTCATCTGGCGTTGGATAGATAAACACATTGGCTTTAATTAGAATTTTTTGTTTGCGGGTAGGGCGAAAAATTTTTTTTCCTCAAAAATTTTAATGACCTAACCCCTTTGTTTTTTTGAAAAAATTATAAAATTTTTTTCTTCTTATTTTCGCAAAAAATAAATTACGAATTAAAGCCAATGTGGTTATCTATCCAACGCAAAAGAAACCAAGTCGATACCTTGAAAACTAAGCAAGTTATGACCAAAAAGGTAACCAGTTCTGCCAAAAAATTGCCGGAATGAGGCAGTAGTAGAACTGGTTACCATTTTGGTCATAACTTGCTTAGTTTTCAAGGTGTCGACTTGGTTTCTTTTGCGTTGGATAGATAACCACATTGGCTTTAATTTGTAATTTATTTTTTGCGAAAATAAGAAGAAAAAAATTTTATAATTTTTTCAAAAAAACAAAGGGGTTAGGTCATTAAAATTTTTGAGGAAAAAAAATTTTTCGCCCTACCCGCAAACAAAAAATTCTAATTAAAGCCAATGTGTTTATCTATCCAACGCCAGATGAATCAAGTCGATATCTTGAAAACTAAGCAAGTTATGACCAAAATGGTAACCAGTTCTACTACTGCCTCATTCCGGCAATTTTTTGGCAGAACTGGTTACCTTTTTGGTCATAACTTGCTTAGTTTTCAAGGTATCGACTTGGTTTCTTTTGCGTTGGATAGATAACCACATTGGCTTTAATTTGTAATTTATTTTTTGCGAAAATAAGAAGAAAAAATTTTATAATTTTTTCAAAAAAACAAAGGGGTTAGGTCGGTCATTAGAATTTTTGAGGAAAAAAAATTTTTTTCTCCCTACCCGGAAACAAAAAATTCGAATTAAAGCCAATGTGTTTATCTATCCAACGCCAGATGAATCAAGTCGATGTCTTGAAAACTAAGCAAGTTATGACCAAAATGGTAACCAGTTCTACTACTGCCTCATTCCGGCAATTTTTTGGCAGAACTGGTTACCTTTTTGGTCATAACTTGCTTAGGTTTCAAGATATCGACTTGGTTTCTTTTGTGTTGGATAGATAACCACATTAGCTTTAATTTGTAATTTATTTTTTGCGAAAATAAGAAGAAAAAAAATTTTATAATTTAAAAAAAAAAGGGGTTAGGTCATTAAAATTTTTGAGGAAAAAAATTTTTTTCGCCCTACCCGGAAACAAAAAAATCGAATTAAAGCCAATGTGTTTATCTATCCAACGCCAAATGAATCAAGTCGATAACTTGAAAACTAAGCAAGTTATGACCAAAATGGTAACCAGTTCTACTACTGCCTCATTCCGGCAATTTTTTGGCAGAACTGGTTACCTTTTTGGTCATAACTTGCTTAGTTTTCAAGGTATCGACTTGGTTTCTTTTGCGTTGGATAGATAACCACATTGGCTTTAATTTGTAATTTATTTTTTGCGAAAATAAGAAGAAAAAATTTTTATAATTTTTTCAAAAAAACAAAGGGGTTAGGTCATTAGAATTTTTGAGGAAAAAAAATTTTTTTCTCCCTACCCGGAAACAAAAAATTCGAATTAAAGCCAATGTGTTTATCTATCCAACGCCAAATGAATCAAGTCGATAACTTGAAAACTAAGCAAGTTATGACCAAAATGGTAACCAGTTCTACTACTGCCTCATTCCGGCAATTTTTTGGCAGAACTGGTTACCTTTTTGGTCATAACTTGCTTAGTTTTCAAGGTATCGACTTGGTTTCTTTTGCGTTGGATAGATAACCACATTGGCTTTAATTTGTAATTTATTTTTTGCGAAAATAAGAAGAAAAAAATTTTATAATTTTTTCAAAAAAACAAAGGGGTTAGGTCATTAAAATTTTTGAGGAAAAAAAATTTTTTTCGCCCTACCCGCAAACAAAAAATTCGAATTAAAGACAATGTGTTTATCTATCCAACGCCAGATGAATCAAGTCGATATCTTGAAAACTAAGAAAGTTATGACCAAAATAGTAACCAGTTCTACTACTGCTTCATTCCGGCAATTTTTTGGTAGAACTGGTTACCTTTTTAGTCATAACTTGCTTAGTTTTCAAGTTATCGACTTGATTCATTTGGCGTTGGATAGATAAACACATTGGCTTTAATTCGAATTTTTTGTTTCCGGGTAGGGAGAAAAAAATTTTTTTTCCTCAAAAATTCTAATGACCTAACCCCTTTGTTTTTTTGAAAAAATTATAAAATTTTTTCTTCTTATTTTCGCAAAAAATAAATTACAAATTAAAGCCAATGTGGTTATCTATCCAACGCAAAAGAAACCAAGTCGATACCTTGAAAACTAAGCAAGTTATGACCAAAAAGGTAACCAGTTCTGCCAAAAAATTGCCGGAATGAGGCAGTAGTAGAACTGGTTACCATTTTGGTCATAACTTGCTTAGTTTTCAAGATATCGACTTGATTCATCTGGCGTTGGATAGATAAACACATTGGCTTTAATTAGAATTTTTTGTTTGCGGGTAGGGCGAAAAATTTTTTTTCCTCAAAAATTTTAATGACCTAACCCCTTTGTTTTTTTGAAAAAATTATAAAATTTTTTTCTTCTTATTTTCGCAAAAAATAAATTACGAATTAAAGCCAATGTGGTTATCTATCCAACGCAAAAGAAACCAAGTCGATACCTTGAAAACTAAGCAAGTTATGACCAAAAAGGTAACCAGTTCTGCCAAAAAATTGCCGGAATGAGGCAGTAGTAGAACTGGTTACCATTTTGGTCATAACTTGCTTAGTTTTCAAGGTATCGACTTGGTTTCTTTTGCGTTGGATAGATAACCACATTGGCTTTAATTTGTAATTTATTTTTTGCGAAAATAAGAAGAAAAAAATTTTATAATTTTTTCAAAAAAACAAAGGGGTTAGGTCATTAGAATTTTTGAGGAAAAAAAATTTTTTTCTCCCTACCCGGAAACAAAAAATTCGAATTAAAGCCAATGTGTTTATCTATCCAACGCCAGATGAATCAAGTCGATGTCTTGAAAACTAAGCAAGTTATGACCAAAATGGTAACCAGTTCTACTACTGCCTCATTCCGGCAATTTTTTGGCAGAACTGGTTACCTTTTTGGTCATAACTTGCTTAGGTTTCAAGATATCGACTTGGTTTCTTTTGTGTTGGATAGATAACCACATTAGCTTTAATTTGTAATTTATTTTTTGCGAAAATAAGAAGAAAAAAAATTTTATAATTTAAAAAAAGGGGTTAGGTCATTAAAATTTTTGAGGAAAACAATTTTTTTCGCCCTACCCGGAAACAAAAAAATCGAATTAAAGCAAATGTGTTTATCTATCCAACGCCAAATGAATCAAGTCGATATCTTGAAAACTAAGCAAGTTATGACCAAAATGGTAACCAGTTCTACTACTGCCTCATTCCGGCAATTTTTTGGCAGAACTGGTTACCTTTTTGGTCATAACTTGCTTAGTTTTCAAGGTATCGACTTGGTTTCTTTTGCGTTGGATAGATAACTACATTGGCTTTAATTTGTAATTTACTTTTTGCGAAAATAAGAAGAAAAAAAATTTTATAATTTTTTCAAAAAAACAAAGGGGTTAGGTCATTAAAATTTTTGAGGAAAAAAAATTTTTTTCGCCCTACCCGCAAACAAAAAATTCGAATTAAAGCCAATGTGTTTATCTATCCAACGCCAAATGAATCAAGTCGATAACTTGAAAACTAAGCAAGTTATGACCAAAATGGTAACCAGTTCTACTACTGCCTCATTCCGGCAATTTTTTGGCAGAACTGGTTACCTTTTTGGTCATAACTTGCTTAGTTTTCAAGGTATCGACTTGGTTTCTTTTGCGTTGGATAGATAACCACATTGGCTTTAATTTGTAATTTATTTTTTGCGAAAATAAGAAGAAAAAAATTTTATAATTTTTTCAAAAAAACAAAGGGGTTAGGTCATTAAAATTTTTGAGGAAAAAAAAAATTTTTTTCGCCCTACCCGCAAACAAAAAATTCGAATTAAAGACAATGTGTTTATCTATCCAACGCCAGATGAATCAAGTCGATATCTTGAAAACTAAGAAAGTTGTGACCAAAATAGTAACCAGTTCTACTACTGCTTCATTCCGGCAATTTTTTGGTAGAACTGGTTACCTTTTTGGTCATAACTTGCTTAGTTTTCAAGTTATCGACTTGATTCATTTGGCGTTGGATAGATAAACACATTGGCTTTAATTCGAATTTTTTGTTTCCGGGTAGGGAGAAAAAAATTTTTTTTCCTCAAAAATTCTAATGACCTAACCCCTTTGTTTTTTTGAAAAAATTATAAAAATTTTTTCTTCTTATTTTCGCAAAAAATAAATTACAAATTAAAGCCAATGTGGTTATCTATCCAACGCAAAAGAAACCAAGTCGATACCTTGAAAACTAAGCAAGTTATGACCAAAAAGGTAACCAGTTCTGCCAAAAAATTGCCGGAATGAGGCAGTAGTAGAACTGGTTACCATTTTGGTCATAACTTGCTTAGTTTTCAAGATATCGACTTGATTCATCTGGCGTTGGATAGATAAACACATTGGCTTTAATTAGAATTTTTTGTTTGCGGGTAGGGCGAAAAATTTTTTTTCCTCAAAAATTTTAATGACCTAACCCCTTTGTTTTTTTGAAAAAATTATAAAATTTTTTTCTTCTAATTTTCGCAAAAAATAAATTACGAATTAAAGCCAATGTGGTTATCTATCCAACGCAAAAGAAACCAAGTCGATACCTTGAAAACTAAGCAAGTTATGACCAAAAAGGTAACCAGTTCTGCCAAAAAATTGCCGGAATGAGGCAGTAGTAGAACTGGTTACCATTTTGGTCATAACTTGCTTAGTTTTCAAGGTATCGACTTGGTTTCTTTTGCGTTGGATAGATAACCACATTGGCTTTAATTTGTAATTTATTTTTTGCGAAAATAAGAAGAAAAAAATTTTATAATTTTTTCAAAAAAACAAAGGGGTTAGGTCATTAGAATTTTTGAGGAAAAAAAATTTTTTTCTCCCTACCCGGAAACAAAAAATTCGAATTAAAGCCAATGTGTTTATCTATCCAACGCCAGATGAATCAAGTCGATGTCTTGAAAACTAAGCAAGTTATGACCAAAATGGTAACCAGTTCTACTACTGCCTCATTCCGGCAATTTTTTGGCAGAACTGGTTACCTTTTTGGTCATAACTTGCTTAGGTTTCAAGATATCGACTTGGTTTCTTTTGTGTTGGATAGATAACCACATTAGCTTTAATTTGTAATTTATTTTTTGCGAAAATAAGAAGAAAAAAAATTTTATAATTTAAAAAAAAAAGGGGTTAGGTCATTAAAATTTTTGAGGAAAAAAATTTTTTTCGCCCTACCCGGAAACAAAAAAATCGAATTAAAGCCAATGTGTTTATCTATCCAACGCCAAATGAATCAAGTCGATAACTTGAAAACTAAGCAAGTTATGACCAAAATGGTAACCAGTTCTACTACTGCCTCATTCCGGCAATTTTTTGGCAGAACTGGTTACCTTTTTGGTCATAACTTGCTTAGTTTTCAAGGTATCGACTTGGGTTCTTTTGCGTTGGATAGATAAACACATTGGCATTAATTTGTATTTTTTTTTCCGAAAATAAGAAGAAAAAAAATTTATAATTTAAAAAAAAAACAAGGGGGTTAGGTCATTAAAATTTTTGAGGAAAAAAATTTTTTTCGCCCTACCCGGAAACAAAAAAATCGAATTAAAGCCAATGTGTTTATCTATCCAACGCCAAATGAATCAAGTCGATAACTTGAAAACTAAGCAAGTTATGACCAAAATGGTAACCAGTTCTACTACTACCTCATTCCGGCAATTTTTTGGCAGAACTGGTTACCTTTTTGGTCATAACTTGCTTAGTTTTCAAGGTATCGACTTGGTTTCTTTTGCGTTGGATAGATAACCACATTGGCTTTAATTTGTAATTTATTTTTTGCGAAAATAAGAAGAAAAAAATTTTATAATTTTTTCAAAAAAACAAAGGGGTTAGGTCATTAAAATTTTTGAGGAAAAAAAATTTTTTTCGCCCTACCCGCAAACAAAAAAATCGAATTAAAGCCAATGTGTTTATCTATCCAACGCCAGATGAATCAAGTCGATATCTTGAAAACTAAGAAAGTTATGACCAAAATGGTAACCAGTTCTACTACTGCTTCATTCCGGCAATTTTTTGGTAGAACTGGTTACCTTTTTGGTCATAACTTGCTTAGTTTTCAAGGTATCGACTTGGTTTCTTTTGCGTTGGATAGATACCCACATTGGCTTTAATTTGTAATTAATTTTTTGCGAAAATAAGAAGAAAAAAATTTTATAATTTTTTCAAAAAAACAAAGGGGTTAGGTCATTAAAATTTTTGAGGAAAAAAATTTTTTTCGCCCTACCCGCAAACAAAAAATTCGAATTAAAGCCAATGTGTTTATCTATCCAACGCCAAATGAATCAAGTCGATATCTTGAAAACTAAGCAAGTTATGATCAAAATGGTAACCAGTTCTACTACTGCCTCATTCCGGCAATTTTTTGGCAGAACTGGTTACCTTTTTGGTCATAACTTGCTTAGTTTTCAAGGTATCGACTTGGGTTCTTTTGCGTTGGATAGATAAACACATTGGCATTAATTTGTATTTTTTTTTGCGAAAATAAGAAGAAAAAAAATTTATAATTTAAAAAAAAACAAGGGGGTTAGGTCATTAAAATTTTTGAGGAAAAAAATTTTTTTCGCCCTACCCGGAAACAAAAAATTCGAATTAAAGCCAATGTGTTTATCTATCCAACGCCAGATGAATCAAGTCGACGTCTTGAAAACTAAGCAAGTTATGACCAAAATGGTAACCAGTTCAACTACTGCCTCATTCCGGCAATTTTTTGGCAGAACTGGTTACCTTTTTGGTCATAACTTGCTTAGTTTTCAAGGTATCGACTTGGTTTCTTTTGCGTTGGATATATAACCACATTGGCTTTAATTTGTAATTTATTTTTTGCGAAAATAAGAAGAAAAAATTTTTTTTTTGCGAAAATAAGAAGAAAAAATTTTATAATTTTTTCAAAAAAAACAAAGGGGTTAGGTCATTAAAATTTTTGAGGAAAAAAATTTTTTTCGCCTTACCCGCAAACAAAAAATTCGAATTAAAGCCAATGTGTTTATCTATCCAACGCCAAATGAATCAAGTCGATACCTTGAAAACTAAGCAAGTTATGACCAAAATGGTAACCAGTTCTACTACTGCCTTATTCCGGCAATTTTTTGCCAGAACTGGTTATCTTTTTGGTCATAACTTGCTTAGTTTTCAAGGTATCGATTTGTTTTTTTTTTGCGTTGGATAGATAAACACATTGGCTTTAATTTGTAATTAATTTTTTGCGAAAATAAGAAGAAAAAATTTTATAATTTTTTCAAAAAACAAAAGGGGTTAGGTCATTAAAATTTTTGAGGAAAAAAATTTTTTTCGCCCTACCCGGAAACAAAAAATTCGAATTAAAGCCAATGTGTTTATCTATCCAACGCCAGATGAATCAAGTCGATATCTTGAAAACTGAGCAAGTTATGACCAAAAGGGTAACCAGTTCTACTACTGCCTCATTCCGGCAATTTTTTGGCAGAACTGGTTACCTTTTTGGTCGTAACTTGCTTAGTTTTCAAGGTATCGACTTGGTTTCTGTTGCGTTGGATAGATAAGCACATTGGCTTTAATTTGTAATTTATTTTTTGCGAAAATAAGAAGAAAAAATTTTATAATTTTTTCAAAAAAACAAAGGGGTTAGGTCAATAAAATTTTTGAGGAAAAATTTTTTTTCGCCCTACCCGGACAAAAAATTCGAATTAAAGCCAATGTGTTTATATATCCAACGCCAAATGAATCAAGTTGATATCTTGAAAACTTAGCAAGTTATGACCAAAATGGTAACCAGTTCTACTACTGCCTCCTGCCGGCAATTTTTTGACAGAACTGGTTACCTTTTTGGTCATAACTTGCTTAGTTTTCAAGGTATCGACTTGTTTTCTTTTGCGTTGGATAGATAACCACATTGGCTTTAATTTGTAATTAATTTTTTGCGAAAATAAGAAGAAAAAAATTTTATAATTTTTTCAAAAAAACAAAGGGGTTAGGTCATTAAAATTTTTGAGGAAAAAATTTTTTTTCGCCTACCCGCAAACAAAAAATTCGAATTAAAGCCAATGTGTTTATCTATCCAACGCCAGATGAATCAAGTCGATATCTTGAAAACTAAGAAAGTTATGACCAAAATGGTAACCAGTTCTACTACTGCTTCATTCCGGCAATTTTTTGGTAGAACTGGTTACCTTTTTGGTCATAACTTGCTTAGTTTTCAAGGTATCGACTTGTTTTCTTTTGCGTTGGATAGATAACCACATTGGCTTTAATTTGTAATTAATTTTTTGCGAAAATAAGAAGAAAAAAAATTTTATAATTTTTTCAAAAAAACAAAGGGGTTAGGTCATTAAAATTTTTGAGGAAAAAAATTTTTTTCGCCTACCCGCAAACAAAAAATTCGAATTAAAGCCAATGTGTTTATCTATCCAACGCCAGATGAATCAAGTCGATATCTTGAAAACTAAGCAAGTTATGACCAAAATGGTAACCAGTTCTACTACTGCCTCATTCCGGCAATTTTTTGGCAGAACTGGTTACTTTTTGGTCATAACTTGCTTAGTTTTCAAGGTATCGACTTGGTTTCTTTTGCGTTGGATAGATAACCACATTGGCTTTAATTTGTAATTTATTTTTTGCGAAAATAAGAAGAAAAAAAATTTTTTTTTGCGAAAATAAGAAGAAAAAAATATATAATTTAAAAAAAAACAAGAGGGTTAGGTCATTAAAATTTTTGAGGAAAAAAATTTTTTTCGCCCTACCCGCAAACAAAAAATTCGAATTAAAGCCAATGTGTTTATCTATCCAACGCCAGATGAATCAAGTCGATATCTTGAAAACTAAGCAAGTTATGACCAAAATGGTAACCAGTTCTACTACTGCCGCATTCCGGCAATTTTTTGGCAGAACTGGTTACCTTTTTGGTCGTAACTTGCTTAGTTTTCAAGGTATCGACTTGGTTTCTTTTGCGTTGGATAGATAAACACATTGGCTTTAATTTGTAATTTATTTTTTGCGAAAATAAGAAGAAAAAAATTTTATAATTTTTTCAAAAAAACAAAGGGGTTAGGTCATTAAAATTTTTGAGCAAAAAAAATTTTTCGCCCTACCCGCAAACAAAAAATTCTAATTAAAGCCAATGTGTTTGTCTATCCAACGCCAGATGAATCAAGTCGATATCTTGAAAACTAAGCAAGTTATGACCAAAATGGTAACCAGTTCTACTACTGCCTCATTCCGGCAATTTTTTGGCAGAACTGGTTACCTTTTTGGCCGTAACTTGCTTAGTTTTCAAGGTATCGACTTGGTTTCTTTTGTGTTGGATAGATAACCACATTGGCTTTAATTTGTAATTTATTTTTTGCGAAAATAAGAAGAAAAAAAATTTTATAATTTTTTCAAAAAAATAAAGGGGTTAGGTCATTAAAATTTTTGAGGAAAAAAAAATTTTTCGCCCTACCCGCAAACAAAAAATTCGAATTAAAGCCAATGTGTTTATCTATCCAACGCCAGATGAATCAAGTCGATATCTTGAAAACTAAGCAAGTTATGACCAAAATGGTAACCAGTTCTACTACTGCCTTATTCCGGCAATTTTTTGCCAGAACTGGTTACCTTTTTGGTCATAACTTGCTTAGTTTTCAAGGTATCGATTTGGTTTCTTTTGCGTTGGATAGATAAACACATTGGCTTTAATTTGTAATTTATTTTTTGCGAAAATAAGAAGAAAAAAATTTTATAATTTTTTCAAAAAAACAAAGGGGTTAGGTCATTAAAATTTTTGAGCAAAAAAAATTTTTTTCCTCAAAAATTTTAATGACCTAACCCCTTTTTTTTTTAAATTATAAAATTTTTTTTCTTCTTATTTTCGCAAAAAATAAATTACAAATTAAAGCTAATGTGGTTATCTATCCAACACAAAAGAAACCAAGTCGATATCTTGAAACCTAAGCAAGTTATGACCAAAATGGTAACCAGTTCTACTACTGCCTCATTCCGGCAATTTTTTGGCAGAACTGGTTACCTTTTTGGTCATAACTTGCTTAGGTTTCAAGATATCGACTTGGTTTCTTTTGTGTTGGATAGATAACCACATTAGCTTTAATTTGTAATTTATTTTTTGCGAAAATAAGAAGAAAAAAAATTTTATAATTTAAAAAAAAAGGGGTTAGGTCATTAAAATTTTTGAGGAAAAAAATTTTTTTCGCCCTACCCGGAAACAAAAAAATCGAATTAAAGCCAATGTGTTTATCTATCCAACGCCAAATGAATCAAGTCGATAACTTGAAAACTAAGCAAGTTATGACCAAAATGGTAACCAGTTCTACTACTGCCTCATTCCGGCAATTTTTTGGCAGAACTGGTTACCTTTTTGGTCATAACTTGCTTAGTTTTCAAGGTATCGACTTGGGTTCTTTTGCGTTGGATAGATAAACACATTGGCATTAATTTGTATTTTTTTTTCCGAAAATAAGAAGAAAAAAAATTTATAATTTAAAAAAAAAACAAGGGGGTTAGGTCATTAAAATTTTTGAGGAAAAAAATTTTTTTCGCCCTACCCGGAAACAAAAAAATCGAATTAAAGCCAATGTGTTTATCTATCCAACGCCAAATGAATCAAGTCGATAACTTGAAAACTAAGCAAGTTATGACCAAAATGGTAACCAGTTCTACTACTACCTCATTCCGGCAATTTTTTGGCAGAACTGGTTACCTTTTTGGTCATAACTTGCTTAGTTTTCAAGGTATCGACTTGGTTTCTTTTGCGTTGGATAGATAACCACATTGGCTTTAATTTGTAATTTATTTTTTGCGAAAATAAGAAGAAAAAAATTTTATAATTTTTTCAAAAAAACAAAGGGGTTAGGTCATTAAAATTTTTGAGGAAAAAAAATTTTTTTCGCCCTACCCGCAAACAAAAAAATCGAATTAAAGCCAATGTGTTTATCTATCCAACGCCAGATGAATCAAGTCGATATCTTGAAAACTAAGAAAGTTATGACCAAAATGGTAACCAGTTCTACTACTGCTTCATTCCGGCAATTTTTTGGTAGAACTGGTTACCTTTTTGGTCATAACTTGCTTAGTTTTCAAGGTATCGACTTGGTTTCTTTTGCGTTGGATAGATACCCACATTGGCTTTAATTTGTAATTAATTTTTTGCGAAAATAAGAAGAAAAAAATTTTATAATTTTTTCAAAAAAACAAAGGGGTTAGGTCATTAAAATTTTTGAGGAAAAAAATTTTTTTCGCCCTACCCGCAAACAAAAAATTCGAATTAAAGCCAATGTGTTTATCTATCCAACGCCAAATGAATCAAGTCGATATCTTGAAAACTAAGCAAGTTATGATCAAAATGGTAACCAGTTCTACTACTGCCTCATTCCGGCAATTTTTTGGCAGAACTGGTTACCTTTTTGGTCATAACTTGCTTAGTTTTCAAGGTATCGACTTGGGTTCTTTTGCGTTGGATAGATAAACACATTGGCATTAATTTGTATTTTTTTTTGCGAAAATAAGAAGAAAAAAAATTTATAATTTAAAAAAAAACAAGGGGGTTAGGTCATTAAAATTTTTGAGGAAAAAAATTTTTTTCGCCCTACCCGGAAACAAAAAATTCGAATTAAAGCCAATGTGTTTATCTATCCAACGCCAGATGAATCAAGTCGACGTCTTGAAAACTAAGCAAGTTATGACCAAAATGGTAACCAGTTCAACTACTGCCTCATTCCGGCAATTTTTTGGCAGAACTGGTTACCTTTTTGGTCATAACTTGCTTAGTTTTCAAGGTATCGACTTGGTTTCTTTTGCGTTGGATATATAACCACATTGGCTTTAATTTGTAATTTATTTTTTGCGAAAATAAGAAGAAAAAATTTTTTTTTTGCGAAAATAAGAAGAAAAAATTTTATAATTTTTTCAAAAAAAACAAAGGGGTTAGGTCATTAAAATTTTTGAGGAAAAAAATTTTTTTCGCCCTACCCGCAAACAAAAAATTCGAATTAAAGCCAATGTGTTTATCTATCCAACGCCAAATGAATCAAGTCGATACCTTGAAAACTAAGCAAGTTATGACCAAAATGGTAACCAGTTCTACTACTGCCTTATTCCGGCAATTTTTTGCCAGAACTGGTTACCTTTTTGGTCATAACTTGCTTAGTTTTCAAGGTATCGACTTGGTTTCTTTTGCGTTGGATAGATAACCACATTGGCTTTAATTTGTAATTTATTTTTTGCGAAAATAAGAAGAAAAAAATTTTATAATTTTTTCAAAAAAACAAAGGGGTTAGGTCATTAAAATTTTTGAGGAAAAAAAATTTTTTTCGCCCTACCCGCAAACAAAAAAATCGAATTAAAGCCAATGTGTTTATCTATCCAACGCCAGATGAATCAAGTCGATATCTTGAAAACTAAGAAAGTTATGACCAAAATGGTAACCAGTTCTACTACTGCTTCATTCCGGCAATTTTTTGGTAGAACTGGTTACCTTTTTGGTCATAACTTGCTTAGTTTTCAAGGTATCGACTTGGTTTCTTTTGCGTTGGATAGATACCCACATTGGCTTTAATTTGTAATTAATTTTTTGCGAAAATAAGAAGAAAAAAATTTTATAATTTTTTCAAAAAAACAAAGGGGTTAGGTCATTAAAATTTTTGAGGAAAAAAATTTTTTTCGCCCTACCCGCAAACAAAAAATTCGAATTAAAGCCAATGTGTTTATCTATCCAACGCCAAATGAATCAAGTCGATATCTTGAAAACTAAGCAAGTTATGATCAAAATGGTAACCAGTTCTACTACTGCCTCATTCCGGCAATTTTTTGGCAGAACTGGTTACCTTTTTGGTCATAACTTGCTTAGTTTTCAAGGTATCGACTTGGGTTCTTTTGCGTTGGATAGATAAACACATTGGCATTAATTTGTATTTTTTTTTGCGAAAATAAGAAGAAAAAAAATTTATAATTTAAAAAAAAACAAGGGGGTTAGGTCATTAAAATTTTTGAGGAAAAAAATTTTTTTCGCCCTACCCGGAAACAAAAAATTCGAATTAAAGCCAATGTGTTTATCTATCCAACGCCAGATGAATCAAGTCGACGTCTTGAAAACTAAGCAAGTTATGACCAAAATGGTAACCAGTTCAACTACTGCCTCATTCCGGCAATTTTTTGGCAGAACTGGTTACCTTTTTGGTCATAACTTGCTTAGTTTTCAAGGTATCGACTTGGTTTCTTTTGCGTTGGATATATAACCACATTGGCTTTAATTTGTAATTTATTTTTTGCGAAAATAAGAAGAAAAAATTTTTTTTTTGCGAAAATAAGAAGAAAAAATTTTATAATTTTTTCAAAAAAAACAAAGGGGTTAGGTCATTAAAATTTTTGAGGAAAAAAATTTTTTTCGCCCTACCCGCAAACAAAAAATTCGAATTAAAGCCAATGTGTTTATCTATCCAACGCCAAATGAATCAAGTCGATACCTTGAAAACTAAGCAAGTTATGACCAAAATGGTAACCAGTTCTACTACTGCCTTATTCCGGCAATTTTTTGCCAGAACTGGTTATCTTTTTGGTCATAACTTGCTTAGTTTTCAAGGTATCGATTTGTTTTTTTTTTGCGTTGGATAGATAAACACATTGGCTTTAATTTGTAATTAATTTTTTGCGAAAATAAGAAGAAAAAATTTTATAATTTTTTCAAAAAACAAAAGGGGTTAGGTCATTAAAATTTTTGAGGAAAAAAATTTTTTTCGCCCTACCCGGAAACAAAAAATTCGAATTAAAGCCAATGTGTTTATCTATCCAACGCCAGATGAATCAAGTCGATATCTTGAAAACTGAGCAAGTTATGACCAAAAGGGTAACCAGTTCTACTACTGCCTCATTCCGGCAATTTTTTGGCAGAACTGGTTACCTTTTTGGTCGTAACTTGCTTAGTTTTCAAGGTATCGACTTGGTTTCTGTTGCGTTGGATAGATAAGCACATTGGCTTTAATTTGTAATTTATTTTTTGCGAAAATAAGAAGAAAAAATTTTATAATTTTTTCAAAAAAACAAAGGGGTTAGGTCAATAAAATTTTTGAGGAAAAATTTTTTTTCGCCCTACCCGGACAAAAAATTCGAATTAAAGCCAATGTGTTTATATATCCAACGCCAAATGAATCAAGTTGATATCTTGAAAACTTAGCAAGTTATGACCAAAATGGTAACCAGTTCTACTACTGCCTCCTGCCGGCAATTTTTTGACAGAACTGGTTACCTTTTTGGTCATAACTTGCTTAGTTTTCAAGGTATCGACTTGTTTTCTTTTGCGTTGGATAGATAACCACATTGGCTTTAATTTGTAATTAATTTTTTGCGAAAATAAGAAGAAAAAAATTTTATAATTTTTTCAAAAAAACAAAGGGGTTAGGTCATTAAAATTTTTGAGGAAAAAATTTTTTTTCGCCTACCCGCAAACAAAAAATTCGAATTAAAGCCAATGTGTTTATCTATCCAACGCCAGATGAATCAAGTCGATATCTTGAAAACTAAGAAAGTTATGACCAAAATGGTAACCAGTTCTACTACTGCTTCATTCCGGCAATTTTTTGGTAGAACTGGTTACCTTTTTGGTCATAACTTGCTTAGTTTTCAAGGTATCGACTTGTTTTCTTTTGCGTTGGATAGATAACCACATTGGCTTTAATTTGTAATTAATTTTTTGCGAAAATAAGAAGAAAAAAAATTTTATAATTTTTTCAAAAAAACAAAGGGGTTAGGTCATTAAAATTTTTGAGGAAAAAAATTTTTTTCGCCTACCCGCAAACAAAAAATTCGAATTAAAGCCAATGTGTTTATCTATCCAACGCCAGATGAATCAAGTCGATATCTTGAAAACTAAGCAAGTTATGACCAAAATGGTAACCAGTTCTACTACTGCCTCATTCCGGCAATTTTTTGGCAGAACTGGTTACTTTTTGGTCATAACTTGCTTAGTTTTCAAGGTATCGACTTGGTTTCTTTTGCGTTGGATAGATAACCACATTGGCTTTAATTTGTAATTTATTTTTTGCGAAAATAAGAAGAAAAAAAATTTTTTTTTGCGAAAATAAGAAGAAAAAAATATATAATTTAAAAAAAAACAAGAGGGTTAGGTCATTAAAATTTTTGAGGAAAAAAATTTTTTTCGCCCTACCCGCAAACAAAAAATTCGAATTAAAGCCAATGTGTTTATCTATCCAACGCCAGATGAATCAAGTCGATATCTTGAAAACTAAGCAAGTTATGACCAAAATGGTAACCAGTTCTACTACTGCCGCATTCCGGCAATTTTTTGGCAGAACTGGTTACCTTTTTGGTCGTAACTTGCTTAGTTTTCAAGGTATCGACTTGGTTTCTTTTGCGTTGGATAGATAAACACATTGGCTTTAATTTGTAATTTATTTTTTGCGAAAATAAGAAGAAAAAAATTTTATAATTTTTTCAAAAAAACAAAGGGGTTAGGTCATTAAAATTTTTGAGCAAAAAAAATTTTTCGCCCTACCCGCAAACAAAAAATTCTAATTAAAGCCAATGTGTTTGTCTATCCAACGCCAGATGAATCAAGTCGATATCTTGAAAACTAAGCAAGTTATGACCAAAATGGTAACCAGTTCTACTACTGCCTCATTCCGGCAATTTTTTGGCAGAACTGGTTACCTTTTTGGCCGTAACTTGCTTAGTTTTCAAGGTATCGACTTGGTTTCTTTTGTGTTGGATAGATAACCACATTGGCTTTAATTTGTAATTTATTTTTTGCGAAAATAAGAAGAAAAAAAATTTTATAATTTTTTCAAAAAAATAAAGGGGTTAGGTCATTAAAATTTTTGAGGAAAAAAAAATTTTTCGCCCTACCCGCAAACAAAAAATTCGAATTAAAGCCAATGTGTTTATCTATCCAACGCCAGATGAATCAAGTCGATATCTTGAAAACTAAGCAAGTTATGACCAAAATGGTAACCAGTTCTACTACTGCCTTATTCCGGCAATTTTTTGCCAGAACTGGTTACCTTTTTGGTCATAACTTGCTTAGTTTTCAAGGTATCGATTTGGTTTCTTTTGCGTTGGATAGATAAACACATTGGCTTTAATTTGTAATTTATTTTTTGCGAAAATAAGAAGAAAAAAATTTTATAATTTTTTCAAAAAAACAAAGGGGTTAGGTCATTAAAATTTTTGAGCAAAAAAAATTTTTCGCCCTACCCGCAAACAAAAAATTCGAATTAAAGCCAATGTGTTTATCTATCCAACGCCAGATGAATCAAGTCGATATCTTGAAAACTAAGCAAGTTATGACCAAAATGGTAACCAGTTCTACTACTGCCTTATTCCGGCAATTTTTTGCCAGAACTGGTTACCTTTTTGGTCATAACTTGCTTAGTTTTCAAGGTATCGATTTGGTTTCTTTTGCGTTGGATAGATAAACACATTGGCTTTAATTTGTAATTTATTTTTTGCGAAAATAAGAAGAAAAAAATTTTATAATTTTTTCAAAAAAACAAAGGGGTTAGGTCATTAAAATTTTTGAGGAAAAAAAATTTTTCGCCCTACCCGCAAACAAAAAATTCGAATTAAAGCCAATGTGTTTATCTATCCAACGCCAGATGAATCAAGTCGATATCTTGAAAACTAAGCAAGTTATGACCAAAATGGTAACCAGTTCTACTACTGCCTTATTCCGGCAATTTTTTGCCAGAACTGGTTACCTTTTTGGTCATAACTTGCTTAGTTTTCAAGGTATCGATTTGGTTTCTTTTGCGTTGGATAGATAAACACATTGGCTTTAATTTGTAATTAATTTTTTGCGAAAATAAGAAGAAAAAATTTTATAATTTTTTCAAAAAACAAAAGGGGTTAGGTCATTAAAATTTTTGAGGAAAAAAATTTTTTTCGCCCTACCCGGAAACAAAAAATTCGAATTAAAGCCAATGTGTTTATCTATCCAACGCCAGATGAATCAAGTCGATATCTTGAAAACTGAGCAAGTTATGACCAAAAGGGTAACCAGTTCTACTACTGCCTCATTCCGGCAATTTTTTGGCAGAACTGGTTACCTTTTTGGTCGTAACTTGCTTAGTTTTCAAGGTATCGACTTGGTTTCTGTTGCGTTGGATAGATAAGCACATTGGCTTTAATTTGTAATTTATTTTTTGCGAAAATAAGAAGAAAAAATTTTATAATTTTTTCAAAAAAACAAAGGGGTTAGGTCAATAAAATTTTTGAGGAAAAATTTTTTTTCGCCCTACCCGGACAAAAAATTCGAATTAAAGCCAATGTGTTTATCTATCCAACGCCAAATGAATCAAGTCGATATCTTGAAAACTAAGAAAGTTATGACCAAAATGGTAACCAGTTCTACTACTGCCTCCTGCCGGCACTTTTTTGACAGAACTGGTTACCTTTTTGGTCATCACTTGCTTAGTTTTCAAGGTATCGACTTGGTTTCTTTTGCGTTGGATAGATAACCACATTGGCTTTAATTTGTAATTTATTTTTTGCGAAAATAAGAAGAAAAAAATTTTATAATTTTTTCAAAAAACAAAGGGGTTAGGTCATTAAAATTTTTGAGGAAAAAAAATTTTTTTCGCCCTACCCGCAAACAAAAAATTCGAATTAAAGACAATGTGTTTATCTATCCAACGCCAGATGAATCAAGTCGATATCTTGAAAACTAAGAAAGTTATGACCAAAATGGTAACCAGTTCTACTACTGCTTCATTCCGGCAATTTTTTGGTAGAACTGGTTACCTTTTTGGTCATAACTTGCTTAGTTTTCAAGGTATCGACTTGTTTTCTTTTGCGTTGGATAGATAACCACATTGGCTTTAATTTGTAATTAATTTTTTGCGAAAATAAGAAGAAAAAAATTTTATAATTTTTTCAAAAAAACAAAGGGGTTAGGTCATTAAAATTTTTGAGGAAAAAAATTTTTTTCGCCTACCCGCAAACAAAAAATTCGAATTAAAGCCAATGTGTTTATCTATCCAACGCCAGATGAATCAAGTCGATATCTTGAAAACTAAGCAAGTTATGACCAAAATGGTAACCAGTTCTACTACTGCCTCATTCCGGCAATTTTTTGGCAGAACTGGTTACTTTTTGGTCATAACTTGCTTAGTTTTCAAGGTATCGACTTGGTTTCTTTTGCGTTGGATAGATAACCACATTGGCTTTAATTTGTAATTTATTTTTTGCGAAAATAAGAAGAAAAAAAATTTTTTTTTGCGAAAATAAGAAGAAAAAAATATATAATTTAAAAAAAAAAACAAGAGGGTTAGGTCATTAAAATTTTTGAGGAAAAAAATTTTTTTCGCCCTACCCGCAAACAAAAAATTCGGATTAAAGCCAATGTGTTTATCTATCCAACGCCAGATGAATCAAGTTGATATCTTGAAAACTAAGCAAGTTATGACCAAAATGGTAACCAGTTCTACTACTGCCGCATTCCGGCAATTTTTTGGCAGAACTGGTTACCTTTTTGGTCGTAACTTGCTTAGTTTTCAAGGTATCGACTTGGTTTCTGTTGCGTTGGATAGATTACCACATTAACTTTAATTTGTAATTAATTTTTTGCGAAAATAAGAAGAAAAAATTTTATAATTTTTTCAAAAAACAAAAGGGGTTAGGTCATTAAAATTTTTGAGGAAAAAAATTTTTTCGCCCTACCCGGAAACAAAAAATTCGAATTAAAGCCAATGTGTTTATCTATCCAACGCCAAATGAATCAAGTCGATATCTTGAAAACTAAGCAAGTTATGACCAAAATGGTAACCAGTTCTACTACTGCCTTATTCCGGCAATTTTTTGCCAGAACTGGTTATCTTTTTGGTCATAACTTGCTTAGTTTTCAAGGTATCGACTTGGTTTCTTTTGCGTTGGATAGATAAACACATTGGCTTTAATTCGATTTTTTGTTTCCGGGTAGGGCGAAAAAAATTTTTTTCCTCAAAAATTTTAATGACCTAACCCCTTTTTTTTTAAATTATAAAATTTTTTTTCTTCTTATTTTCGCAAAAAATAAATTACAAATTAAAGCTAATGTGGTTATCTATCCAACACAAAAGAAACCAAGTCGATATCTTGAAACCTAAGCAAGTTATGACCAAAAAGGTAACCAGTTCTGCCAAAAAATTGCCGGAATGAGGCAGTAGTAGAACTGGTTACCATTTTGGTCATAACTTGCTTAGTTTTCAAGACATCGACTTGATTCATCTGGCGTTGGATAGATAAACACATTGGCTTTAATTCGAATTTTTTGTTTCCGGGTAGGGAGAAAAAAATTTTTTTTCCTCAAAAATTCTAATGACCTAACCCCTTTGTTTTTTTGAAAAAATTATAAAATTTTTTTCTTCTTATTTTCGCAAAAAATAAATTACAAATTAAAGCCAATGTGGTTATCTATCCAACGCAAAAGAAACCAAGTCGATACCTTGAAAACTAAGCAAGTTATGACCAAAATGGTAACCAGTTCTACTACTGCCTCATTCCGGCAATTTTTTGGCAGAACTGGTTACCTTTTTGGTCATAACTTGCTTAGTTTTCAAGGTATCGACTTGGTTTCTTTTGCGTTGGATAGATAACCACATTGGCTTTAATTCGTAATTTATTTTTTGCGAAAATTAGAAGAAAAAAATTTTATAATTTTTTCAAAAAAACAAAGGGGTTAGGTCATTAAAATTTTTGAGGAAAAAAAATTTTTCGCCCTACCCGCAAACAAAAAATTCTAATTAAAGCCAATGTGTTTATCTATCCAACGCCAGATGAATCAAGTCGATATCTTGAAAACTAAGCAAGTTATGACCAAAATGGTAACCAGTTCTACTACTGCCTCATTCCGGCAATTTTTTGGCAGAACTGGTTACCTTTTTGGTCATAACTTGCTTAGTTTTCAAGGTATCGACTTGGTTTCTTTTGCGTTGGATAGATAACCACATTGGCTTTAATTTGTAATTTATTTTTTGCGAAAATAAGAAGAAAAAAATTTTATAATTTTTTCAAAAAAACAAAGGGGTTAGGTCATTAAAATTTTTGAGGAAAAAAAAAATTTTTTTCGCCCTACCCGCAAACAAAAAATTCGAATTAAAGACAATGTGTTTATCTATCCAACGCCAGATGAATCAAGTCGATATCTTGAAAACTAAGAAAGTTGTGACCAAAATAGTAACCAGTTCTACTACTGCTTCATTCCGGCAATTTTTTGGTAGAACTGGTTACCTTTTTGGTCATAACTTGCTTAGTTTTCAAGTTATCGACTTGATTCATTTGGCGTTGGATAGATAAACACATTGGCTTTAATTCGAATTTTTTGTTTCCGGGTAGGGAGAAAAAAATTTTTTTTCCTCAAAAATTCTAATGACCTAACCCCTTTGTTTTTTTGAAAAAATTATAAAAATTTTTTCTTCTTATTTTCGCAAAAAATAAATTACAAATTAAAGCCAATGTGGTTATCTATCCAACGCAAAAGAAACCAAGTCGATACCTTGAAAACTAAGCAAGTTATGACCAAAAAGGTAACCAGTTCTGCCAAAAAATTGCCGGAATGAGGCAGTAGTAGAACTGGTTACCATTTTGGTCATAACTTGCTTAGTTTTCAAGATATCGACTTGATTCATCTGGCGTTGGATAGATAAACACATTGGCTTTAATTAGAATTTTTTGTTTGCGGGTAGGGCGAAAAATTTTTTTTCCTCAAAAATTTTAATGACCTAACCCCTTTGTTTTTTTGAAAAAATTATAAAATTTTTTTCTTCTAATTTTCGCAAAAAATAAATTACGAATTAAAGCCAATGTGGTTATCTATCCAACGCAAAAGAAACCAAGTCGATACCTTGAAAACTAAGCAAGTTATGACCAAAAAGGTAACCAGTTCTGCCAAAAAATTGCCGGAATGAGGCAGTAGTAGAACTGGTTACCATTTTGGTCATAACTTGCTTAGTTTTCAAGGTATCGACTTGGTTTCTTTTGCGTTGGATAGATAACCACATTGGCTTTAATTTGTAATTTATTTTTTGCGAAAATAAGAAGAAAAAAATTTTATAATTTTTTCAAAAAAACAAAGGGGTTAGGTCATTAGAATTTTTGAGGAAAAAAAATTTTTTTCTCCCTACCCGGAAACAAAAAATTCGAATTAAAGCCAATGTGTTTATCTATCCAACGCCAGATGAATCAAGTCGATGTCTTGAAAACTAAGCAAGTTATGACCAAAATGGTAACCAGTTCTACTACTGCCTCATTCCGGCAATTTTTTGGCAGAACTGGTTACCTTTTTGGTCATAACTTGCTTAGGTTTCAAGATATCGACTTGGTTTCTTTTGTGTTGGATAGATAACCACATTAGCTTTAATTTGTAATTTATTTTTTGCGAAAATAAGAAGAAAAAAAATTTTATAATTTAAAAAAAAAAGGGGTTAGGTCATTAAAATTTTTGAGGAAAAAAATTTTTTTCGCCCTACCCGGAAACAAAAAAATCGAATTAAAGCCAATGTGTTTATCTATCCAACGCCAAATGAATCAAGTCGATAACTTGAAAACTAAGCAAGTTATGACCAAAATGGTAACCAGTTCTACTACTGCCTCATTCCGGCAATTTTTTGGCAGAACTGGTTACCTTTTTGGTCATAACTTGCTTAGTTTTCAAGGTATCGACTTGGGTTCTTTTGCGTTGGATAGATAAACACATTGGCATTAATTTGTATTTTTTTTTCCGAAAATAAGAAGAAAAAAAATTTATAATTTAAAAAAAAAACAAGGGGGTTAGGTCATTAAAATTTTTGAGGAAAAAAATTTTTTTCGCCCTACCCGGAAACAAAAAAATCGAATTAAAGCCAATGTGTTTATCTATCCAACGCCAAATGAATCAAGTCGATAACTTGAAAACTAAGCAAGTTATGACCAAAATGGTAACCAGTTCTACTACTACCTCATTCCGGCAATTTTTTGGCAGAACTGGTTACCTTTTTGGTCATAACTTGCTTAGTTTTCAAGGTATCGACTTGGTTTCTTTTGCGTTGGATAGATAACCACATTGGCTTTAATTTGTAATTTATTTTTTGCGAAAATAAGAAGAAAAAAATTTTATAATTTTTTCAAAAAAACAAAGGGGTTAGGTCATTAAAATTTTTGAGGAAAAAAAATTTTTTTCGCCCTACCCGCAAACAAAAAAATCGAATTAAAGCCAATGTGTTTATCTATCCAACGCCAGATGAATCAAGTCGATATCTTGAAAACTAAGAAAGTTATGACCAAAATGGTAACCAGTTCTACTACTGCTTCATTCCGGCAATTTTTTGGTAGAACTGGTTACCTTTTTGGTCATAACTTGCTTAGTTTTCAAGGTATCGACTTGGTTTCTTTTGCGTTGGATAGATACCCACATTGGCTTTAATTTGTAATTAATTTTTTGCGAAAATAAGAAGAAAAAAATTTTATAATTTTTTCAAAAAAACAAAGGGGTTAGGTCATTAAAATTTTTGAGGAAAAAAATTTTTTTCGCCCTACCCGCAAACAAAAAATTCGAATTAAAGCCAATGTGTTTATCTATCCAACGCCAAATGAATCAAGTCGATATCTTGAAAACTAAGCAAGTTATGATCAAAATGGTAACCAGTTCTACTACTGCCTCATTCCGGCAATTTTTTGGCAGAACTGGTTACCTTTTTGGTCATAACTTGCTTAGTTTTCAAGGTATCGACTTGGGTTCTTTTGCGTTGGATAGATAAACACATTGGCATTAATTTGTATTTTTTTTTGCGAAAATAAGAAGAAAAAAAATTTATAATTTAAAAAAAAACAAGGGGGTTAGGTCATTAAAATTTTTGAGGAAAAAAATTTTTTTCGCCCTACCCGGAAACAAAAAATTCGAATTAAAGCCAATGTGTTTATCTATCCAACGCCAGATGAATCAAGTCGACGTCTTGAAAACTAAGCAAGTTATGACCAAAATGGTAACCAGTTCAACTACTGCCTCATTCCGGCAATTTTTTGGCAGAACTGGTTACCTTTTTGGTCATAACTTGCTTAGTTTTCAAGGTATCGA
The DNA here is from genome assembly GCA_963681545.1 of Germaria angustata. NCBI lineage: Eukaryota > Metazoa > Arthropoda > Insecta > Diptera > Tachinidae > Germaria > Germaria angustata. Next base: position 63,455,724 of record OY812998.1, on the reverse strand, counting down.
CTTGGTTTCTTTTGCGTTGGATATATAACCACATTGGCTTTAATTTGTAATTTATTTTTTGCGAAAATAAGAAGAAAAAATTTTTTTTTTGCGAAAATAAGAAGAAAAAATTTTATAATTTTTTCAAAAAAAACAAAGGGGTTAGGTCATTAAAATTTTTGAGGAAAAAAATTTTTTTCGCCCTACCCGCAAACAAAAAATTCGAATTAAAGCCAATGTGTTTATCTATCCAACGCCAAATGAATCAAGTCGATACCTTGAAAACTAAGCAAGTTATGACCAAAATGGTAACCAGTTCTACTACTGCCTTATTCCGGCAATTTTTTGCCAGAACTGGTTATCTTTTTGGTCATAACTTGCTTAGTTTTCAAGGTATCGATTTGTTTTTTTTTTGCGTTGGATAGATAAACACATTGGCTTTAATTTGTAATTAATTTTTTGCGAAAATAAGAAGAAAAAATTTTATAATTTTTTCAAAAAACAAAAGGGGTTAGGTCATTAAAATTTTTGAGGAAAAAAATTTTTTTCGCCCTACCCGGAAACAAAAAATTCGAATTAAAGCCAATGTGTTTATCTATCCAACGCCAGATGAATCAAGTCGATATCTTGAAAACTGAGCAAGTTATGACCAAAAGGGTAACCAGTTCTACTACTGCCTCATTCCGGCAATTTTTTGGCAGAACTGGTTACCTTTTTGGTCGTAACTTGCTTAGTTTTCAAGGTATCGACTTGGTTTCTGTTGCGTTGGATAGATAAGCACATTGGCTTTAATTTGTAATTTATTTTTTGCGAAAATAAGAAGAAAAAATTTTATAATTTTTTCAAAAAAACAAAGGGGTTAGGTCAATAAAATTTTTGAGGAAAAATTTTTTTTCGCCCTACCCGGACAAAAAATTCGAATTAAAGCCAATGTGTTTATATATCCAACGCCAAATGAATCAAGTTGATATCTTGAAAACTTAGCAAGTTATGACCAAAATGGTAACCAGTTCTACTACTGCCTCCTGCCGGCAATTTTTTGACAGAACTGGTTACCTTTTTGGTCATAACTTGCTTAGTTTTCAAGGTATCGACTTGTTTTCTTTTGCGTTGGATAGATAACCACATTGGCTTTAATTTGTAATTAATTTTTTGCGAAAATAAGAAGAAAAAAATTTTATAATTTTTTCAAAAAAACAAAGGGGTTAGGTCATTAAAATTTTTGAGGAAAAAATTTTTTTTCGCCTACCCGCAAACAAAAAATTCGAATTAAAGCCAATGTGTTTATCTATCCAACGCCAGATGAATCAAGTCGATATCTTGAAAACTAAGAAAGTTATGACCAAAATGGTAACCAGTTCTACTACTGCTTCATTCCGGCAATTTTTTGGTAGAACTGGTTACCTTTTTGGTCATAACTTGCTTAGTTTTCAAGGTATCGACTTGTTTTCTTTTGCGTTGGATAGATAACCACATTGGCTTTAATTTGTAATTAATTTTTTGCGAAAATAAGAAGAAAAAAAATTTTATAATTTTTTCAAAAAAACAAAGGGGTTAGGTCATTAAAATTTTTGAGGAAAAAAATTTTTTTCGCCTACCCGCAAACAAAAAATTCGAATTAAAGCCAATGTGTTTATCTATCCAACGCCAGATGAATCAAGTCGATATCTTGAAAACTAAGCAAGTTATGACCAAAATGGTAACCAGTTCTACTACTGCCTCATTCCGGCAATTTTTTGGCAGAACTGGTTACTTTTTGGTCATAACTTGCTTAGTTTTCAAGGTATCGACTTGGTTTCTTTTGCGTTGGATAGATAACCACATTGGCTTTAATTTGTAATTTATTTTTTGCGAAAATAAGAAGAAAAAAAATTTTTTTTTGCGAAAATAAGAAGAAAAAAATATATAATTTAAAAAAAAACAAGAGGGTTAGGTCATTAAAATTTTTGAGGAAAAAAATTTTTTTCGCCCTACCCGCAAACAAAAAATTCGAATTAAAGCCAATGTGTTTATCTATCCAACGCCAGATGAATCAAGTCGATATCTTGAAAACTAAGCAAGTTATGACCAAAATGGTAACCAGTTCTACTACTGCCGCATTCCGGCAATTTTTTGGCAGAACTGGTTACCTTTTTGGTCGTAACTTGCTTAGTTTTCAAGGTATCGACTTGGTTTCTTTTGCGTTGGATAGATAAACACATTGGCTTTAATTTGTAATTTATTTTTTGCGAAAATAAGAAGAAAAAAATTTTATAATTTTTTCAAAAAAACAAAGGGGTTAGGTCATTAAAATTTTTGAGCAAAAAAAATTTTTCGCCCTACCCGCAAACAAAAAATTCTAATTAAAGCCAATGTGTTTGTCTATCCAACGCCAGATGAATCAAGTCGATATCTTGAAAACTAAGCAAGTTATGACCAAAATGGTAACCAGTTCTACTACTGCCTCATTCCGGCAATTTTTTGGCAGAACTGGTTACCTTTTTGGCCGTAACTTGCTTAGTTTTCAAGGTATCGACTTGGTTTCTTTTGTGTTGGATAGATAACCACATTGGCTTTAATTTGTAATTTATTTTTTGCGAAAATAAGAAGAAAAAAAATTTTATAATTTTTTCAAAAAAATAAAGGGGTTAGGTCATTAAAATTTTTGAGGAAAAAAAAATTTTTCGCCCTACCCGCAAACAAAAAATTCGAATTAAAGCCAATGTGTTTATCTATCCAACGCCAGATGAATCAAGTCGATATCTTGAAAACTAAGCAAGTTATGACCAAAATGGTAACCAGTTCTACTACTGCCTTATTCCGGCAATTTTTTGCCAGAACTGGTTACCTTTTTGGTCATAACTTGCTTAGTTTTCAAGGTATCGATTTGGTTTCTTTTGCGTTGGATAGATAAACACATTGGCTTTAATTTGTAATTTATTTTTTGCGAAAATAAGAAGAAAAAAATTTTATAATTTTTTCAAAAAAACAAAGGGGTTAGGTCATTAAAATTTTTGAGCAAAAAAAATTTTTCGCCCTACCCGCAAACAAAAAATTCGAATTAAAGCCAATGTGTTTATCTATCCAACGCCAGATGAATCAAGTCGATATCTTGAAAACTAAGCAAGTTATGACCAAAATGGTAACCAGTTCTACTACTGCCTTATTCCGGCAATTTTTTGCCAGAACTGGTTACCTTTTTGGTCATAACTTGCTTAGTTTTCAAGGTATCGATTTGGTTTCTTTTGCGTTGGATAGATAAACACATTGGCTTTAATTTGTAATTTATTTTTTGCGAAAATAAGAAGAAAAAAATTTTATAATTTTTTCAAAAAAACAAAGGGGTTAGGTCATTAAAATTTTTGAGGAAAAAAAATTTTTCGCCCTACCCGCAAACAAAAAATTCGAATTAAAGCCAATGTGTTTATCTATCCAACGCCAGATGAATCAAGTCGATATCTTGAAAACTAAGCAAGTTATGACCAAAATGGTAACCAGTTCTACTACTGCCTTATTCCGGCAATTTTTTGCCAGAACTGGTTACCTTTTTGGTCATAACTTGCTTAGTTTTCAAGGTATCGATTTGGTTTCTTTTGCGTTGGATAGATAAACACATTGGCTTTAATTTGTAATTAATTTTTTGCGAAAATAAGAAGAAAAAATTTTATAATTTTTTCAAAAAACAAAAGGGGTTAGGTCATTAAAATTTTTGAGGAAAAAAATTTTTTTCGCCCTACCCGGAAACAAAAAATTCGAATTAAAGCCAATGTGTTTATCTATCCAACGCCAGATGAATCAAGTCGATATCTTGAAAACTGAGCAAGTTATGACCAAAAGGGTAACCAGTTCTACTACTGCCTCATTCCGGCAATTTTTTGGCAGAACTGGTTACCTTTTTGGTCGTAACTTGCTTAGTTTTCAAGGTATCGACTTGGTTTCTGTTGCGTTGGATAGATAAGCACATTGGCTTTAATTTGTAATTTATTTTTTGCGAAAATAAGAAGAAAAAATTTTATAATTTTTTCAAAAAAACAAAGGGGTTAGGTCAATAAAATTTTTGAGGAAAAATTTTTTTTCGCCCTACCCGGACAAAAAATTCGAATTAAAGCCAATGTGTTTATCTATCCAACGCCAAATGAATCAAGTCGATATCTTGAAAACTAAGAAAGTTATGACCAAAATGGTAACCAGTTCTACTACTGCCTCCTGCCGGCACTTTTTTGACAGAACTGGTTACCTTTTTGGTCATCACTTGCTTAGTTTTCAAGGTATCGACTTGGTTTCTTTTGCGTTGGATAGATAACCACATTGGCTTTAATTTGTAATTTATTTTTTGCGAAAATAAGAAGAAAAAAATTTTATAATTTTTTCAAAAAACAAAGGGGTTAGGTCATTAAAATTTTTGAGGAAAAAAAATTTTTTTCGCCCTACCCGCAAACAAAAAATTCGAATTAAAGACAATGTGTTTATCTATCCAACGCCAGATGAATCAAGTCGATATCTTGAAAACTAAGAAAGTTATGACCAAAATGGTAACCAGTTCTACTACTGCTTCATTCCGGCAATTTTTTGGTAGAACTGGTTACCTTTTTGGTCATAACTTGCTTAGTTTTCAAGGTATCGACTTGTTTTCTTTTGCGTTGGATAGATAACCACATTGGCTTTAATTTGTAATTAATTTTTTGCGAAAATAAGAAGAAAAAAATTTTATAATTTTTTCAAAAAAACAAAGGGGTTAGGTCATTAAAATTTTTGAGGAAAAAAATTTTTTTCGCCTACCCGCAAACAAAAAATTCGAATTAAAGCCAATGTGTTTATCTATCCAACGCCAGATGAATCAAGTCGATATCTTGAAAACTAAGCAAGTTATGACCAAAATGGTAACCAGTTCTACTACTGCCTCATTCCGGCAATTTTTTGGCAGAACTGGTTACTTTTTGGTCATAACTTGCTTAGTTTTCAAGGTATCGACTTGGTTTCTTTTGCGTTGGATAGATAACCACATTGGCTTTAATTTGTAATTTATTTTTTGCGAAAATAAGAAGAAAAAAAATTTTTTTTTGCGAAAATAAGAAGAAAAAAATATATAATTTAAAAAAAAAAACAAGAGGGTTAGGTCATTAAAATTTTTGAGGAAAAAAATTTTTTTCGCCCTACCCGCAAACAAAAAATTCGGATTAAAGCCAATGTGTTTATCTATCCAACGCCAGATGAATCAAGTTGATATCTTGAAAACTAAGCAAGTTATGACCAAAATGGTAACCAGTTCTACTACTGCCGCATTCCGGCAATTTTTTGGCAGAACTGGTTACCTTTTTGGTCGTAACTTGCTTAGTTTTCAAGGTATCGACTTGGTTTCTGTTGCGTTGGATAGATTACCACATTAACTTTAATTTGTAATTAATTTTTTGCGAAAATAAGAAGAAAAAATTTTATAATTTTTTCAAAAAACAAAAGGGGTTAGGTCATTAAAATTTTTGAGGAAAAAAATTTTTTCGCCCTACCCGGAAACAAAAAATTCGAATTAAAGCCAATGTGTTTATCTATCCAACGCCAAATGAATCAAGTCGATATCTTGAAAACTAAGCAAGTTATGACCAAAATGGTAACCAGTTCTACTACTGCCTTATTCCGGCAATTTTTTGCCAGAACTGGTTATCTTTTTGGTCATAACTTGCTTAGTTTTCAAGGTATCGACTTGGTTTCTTTTGCGTTGGATAGATAAACACATTGGCTTTAATTTGTAATTTATTTTTTGCGAAAATAAGAAGAAAAAAATTTTATAATTTTTTCAAAAAAAACAAAGGGGTTAGGTCATTAAAATTTTTGAGCAAAAAAAATTTTTCGCCCTACCCGCAAACAAAAAATTCTAATTAAAGCCAATGTGTTTGTCTATCCAACGCCAGATGAATCAAGTCGATATCTTGAAAACTAAGCAAGTTATGACCAAAATGGTAACCAGTTCTACTACTGCCTCATTCCGGCAATTTTTTGGCAGAACTGGTTACCTTTTTGTCCGTAACTTGCTTAGTTTTCAAGGTATCGACTTGGTTTCTTTTGTGTTGGATAGATAACCACATTGGCTTTAATTTGTAATTTATTTTTTGCGAAAATAAGAAGAAAAAAAATTTTATAATTTTTTCAAAAAAACAAAGGGGTTAGGTCATTAAAATTTTTGAGGAAAAAAAATTTTTCGCCCTACCCGCAAACAAAAAATTCGAATTAAAGCCAATGTGTTTATCTATCCAACGCCAGATGAATCAAGTCGATATCTTGAAAACTAAGCAAGTTATGACCAAAATGGTAACCAGTTCTACTACTGCCTTATTCCGGCAATTTTTTGCCAGAACTGGTTACCTTTTTGGTCATAACTTGCTTAGTTTTCAAGGTATCGATTTGGTTTCTTTTGCGTTGGATAGATAAACACATTGGCTTTAATTTGTAATTTATTTTTTGCGAAAATAAGAAGAAAAAAATTTTATAATTTTTTCAAAAAAACAAAGGGGTTAGGTCATTAAAATTTTTGGGCAAAAAAAATTTTTCGCCCTACCCGCAAACAAAAAATTCGAATTAAAGCCAATGTGTTTATCTATCCAACGCCAGATGAATCAAGTCGATATCTTGAAAACTAAGCAAGTTATGACCAAAATGGTAACCAGTTCTACTACTGCCTTATTCCGGCAATTTTTTGCCAGAACTGGTTACCTTTTTGGTCATAACTTGCTTAGTTTTCAAGGTATCGATTTGGTTTCTTTTGCGTTGGATAGATAAACACATTGGCTTTAATTTGTAATTTATTTTTTGCGAAAATAAGAAGAAAAAAATTTTATAATTTTTTCAAAAAAACAAAGGGGTTAGGTCATTAAAATTTTTGAGGAAAAAAAATTTTTCGCCCTACCCGCAAACAAAAAATTCTAATTAAAGCCAATGTGTTTATCTATCCAACGCCAGATGAATCAAGTCGATATCTTGAAAACTAAGCAAGTTATGACCAAAATGGTAACCAGTTCTACTACTGCCTTATTCCGGCAATTTTTTGCCAGAACTGGTTACCTTTTTGGTCATAACTTGCTTAGTTTTCAAGGTATCGATTTGGTTTCTTTTGCGTTGGATAGATAAACACATTGGCTTTAATTTGTAATTTATTTTTTGCGAAAATAAGAAGAAAAAAATTTTATAATTTTTTTAAAAAAACAAAGGGGTTAGGTCATTAAAATTTTTGAGGAAAAAAAATTTTTCGCCCTACCCGCAAACAAAAAATTCGAATTAAAGCCAATGTGTTTATCTATCCAACGCCAGATGAATCAAGTCGATATCTTGAAAACTAAGCAAGTTATGACCAAAATGGTAACCAGTTCTACTACTGCCTTATTCCGGCAATTTTTTGCCAGAACTGGTTATCTTTTTGGTCATAACTTGCTTAGTTTTCAAGGTATCGATTTGGTTTCTTTTGCGTTGGATAGATAAACACATTGGCTTTAATTTGTAATTTATTTTTTGCGAAAATAAGAAGAAAAAAATTTTATAATTTTTTCAAAAAAACAAAGGGGTTAGGTCATTAAAATTTTTGAGCAAAAAAAATTTTTCGCCCTACCCGCAAACAAAAAATTCGAATTAAAGCCAATGTGTTTATCTATCCAACGCCAGATGAATCAAGTCGATATCTTGAAAACTGAGCAAGTTATGACCAAAATGGTAACCAGTTCTACTACTGCCTCATTCCGGCAATTTTTTGGCAGAACTGGTTACCTTTTTGGTCGTAACTTGCTTAGTTTTCAAGGTATCGACTTGGTTTCTGTTGCGTTGGATAGATAACCACATTGGCTTTAATTTGTAATTAATTTTTTGCGAAAATAAGAAGAAAAAATTTTATAATTTTTTCAAAAAAACAAAGGGGTTAGGTCATTAAAATTTTTGAGGAAAAAAATTTTTTTCGCCCTACCCGCAAACAAAAAATTCGAATTAAAGCCAATGTGTTTATCTATCCAACGCCAGATGAATCAAGTCGATATCTTGAAAACTAAGCAAGTTATGACCAAAATGGTAACCAGTTCTACTACTGCCTTATTCCGGCAATTTTTTGCCAGAACTGGTTACCTTTTTGGTCATAACTTGCTTAGTTTTCAAGGTATCGATTTGGTTTCTTTTGCGTTGGATAGATAAACACATTGGCTTTAATTTGTAATTTATTTTTTGCGAAAATAAGAAGAAAAAAATTTTATAATTTTTTCAAAAAAACAAAGGGGTTAGGTCATTAAAATTTTTGAGGAAAAAAAATTTTTCGCCCTACCCGCAAACAAAAAATTCGAATTAAAGCCAATGTGTTTATCTATCCAACGCCAGATGAATCAAGTCGATATCTTGAAAACTAAGCAAGTTATGACCAAAATGGTAACCAGTTCTACTACTGCCTTATTCCGGCAATTTTTTGCCAGAACTGGTTACCTTTTTGGTCATAACTTGCTTAGTTTTCAAGGTATCGATTTGTTTCTTTTGCGTTGGATAGATGAACACATTGGCTTTAATTTGTAATTTATTTTTTGCGAAAATAAGAAGAAAAAAATTTTATAATTTTTTCAAAAAAACAAAGGGGTTAGGTCATTAAAATTTTTGAGGAAAAAAAATTTTTCGCCCTACCCGCAAACAAAAAATTCGAATTAAAGCCAATGTGTTTATCTATCCAACGCCAGATGAATCAAGTCGATATCTTGAAAACTAAGCAAGTTATGACCAAAATGGTAACCAGTTCTACTACTGCCTTATTCCGGCAATTTTTTGCCAGAACTGGTTACCTTTTTGGTCATAACTTGCTTAGTTTTCAAGGTATCGATTTGGTTTCTTTTGCGTTGGATAGATAAACACATTGGCTTTAATTTGTAATTTATTTTTTGCGAAAATAAGAAGAAAAAAATTTTATAATTTTTTCAAAAAAACAAAGGGGTTAGGTCATTAAAATTTTTGAGGAAAAAAAATTTTTCGCCCTACCCGCAAACAAAAAATTCGAATTAAAGCCAATGTGTTTATCTATCCAACGCCAGATGAATCAAGTCGATATCTTGAAAACTAAGCAAGTTATGACCAAAATGGTAACCAGTTCTACTACTGCCTTATTCCGGCAATTTTTTGCCAGAACTGGTTATCTTTTTGGTCATAACTTGCTTAGTTTTCAAGGTATCGATTTGGTTTCTTTTGCGTTGGATAGATAAACACATTGGCTTTAATTTGTAATTTATTTTTTGCGAAAATAAGAAGAAAAAAATTTTATAATTTTTTCAAAAAAACAAAGGGGTTAGGTCATTAAAATTTTTGAGCAAAAAAAATTTTTCGCCCTACCCGCAAACAAAAAATTCGAATTAAAGCCAATGTGTTTATCTATCCAACGCCAGATGAATCAAGTCGATATCTTGAAAACTGAGCAAGTTATGACCAAAATGGTAACCAGTTCTACTACTGCCTCATTCCGGCAATTTTTTGGCAGAACTGGTTACCTTTTTGGTCGTAACTTGCTTAGTTTTCAAGGTATCGACTTGGTTTCTTTTGCGTTGGATAGATAACCACATTGGCTTTAATTTGTAATTTATTTTTTGCGAAAATAAGAAGAAAAAAATTTTATAATTTTTTCAAAAAAACAAAGGGGTTAGGTCATTAAAATTTTTGAGGAAAAAAAATTTTTCGCCCTACCCGCAAACAAAAAATTCGAATTAAAGCCAATGTGTTTATCTATCCAACGCCAGATGAATCAAGTCGATATCTTGAAAACTGAGCAAGTTATGACCAAAATGGTAACCAGTTCTACTACTGCCTCATTCCGGCAATTTTTTGGCAGATCTGGTTACCTTTTTGGTCGTAACTTGCTTAGTTTTCAAGGTATCGACTTGGTTTCTGTTGTGTTGGATAGATAACCACATTGGCTTTAATTTGTAATTAATTTTTTGCGAAAATAAGAAGAAAAAAATTTTATAATTTTTTTCAAAAAAACAAAGGGGTTAGGTCATTAAAATTTTTGAGGAAAAAAAATTTTTTTCGCCCTACCCGCAAACAAAAAATTCAAATTAAAGACAATGTGTTTATCTATCCAACGCCAGATGAATCAAGTCGATATCTTGAAAACTAAGAAAGTTATGACCAAAATGGTAACCAGTTCTACTACTGCCTCATTCCGGCAATTTTTTGGTAGAACTGGTTACCTTTTTGGTCATAACTTGCTTAGTTTTCTAGGTATCGACTTGGTTTCTTTTGCGTTGGATAGATAACCACATTGGCTTTAATTTGTAATTTATTTTTTGCAAAAATAAGAAGAAAAAAATTTTATAATTTTTTCAAAAAAACAAAGGGGTTAGGTCATTAAAATTTTTGAGGAAAAAAAAAATTTTTCGCCCTACCAGCAAACAAAAAATTCGAATTAAAGCCAATGTGTTTATCTATCCAACGCCAGATGAATCAAGTCGATATCTTGAAAACTAAGCAAGTTATGACCAAAATGGTAACCAGTTCTACTACTGCCTCATGCCGGCAATTTTTTGGCAGAACTGGTTACCTTTTTGGTCATAACTTGCTTAGTTTTCAAGGTATCGACTTGGTTTCTTTTGCGTTGGATAGATAACCACATTGGCTTTAATTTGTAATTGATTTTTTGCGAAAATAAGAAGAAAAAAATTTTATAATTTTTTCAAAAAAACAAAGGGGTTAGGTCATTAAAATTTTTGAGGAAAAAAAATTTTTCGCCCTACCCGCAAACAAACAATTCGAATTAAAGCCAATGTGTTTATCTATCCAACGCCAGATGAATCAAGTCGATATCTTGAAAACTGAGCAAGTTATGACCAAAATGGTAACCAGTTCTACTACTGCCTCATTCCGGCAATTTTTTGGCAGAACTGGTTACCTTTTTGGTCGTAACTTGCTTAGTTTTCAAGGTATCGACTTGGTTTCTGTTGCGTTGGATAGATAACTACATTGGCTTTAATTTGTAATTTACTTTTTGCAAAAGTAAGAAGAAAAAAATTTTATAATTTTTTTCAAAAAAACAAAGGGGTTAGGTCATTAAAATTTTTGAGGAAAAAAAATTTTTTTCGCCCTACCCGCAAACAAAAAATTCGAATTAAAGCCAATGTGTTTATCTATCCAACGCCAGATGAATCAAGTCGATGCCTTGAAAACTAAGCAAGTTATGACCAAAATGGTAACCAGTTCTACTACTGCCTCATTCCGGCAATTTTTGGCAGAACTGGTTACCTTTTTGGCCGTTACTTGCTTAGTTTTCAAGGTATCGACTTGGTTTCTGTTGTGTTGGATAGATAACCACATTGGCTTTAATTTGTAATTAATTTTTTGCGAAAATAAGAAGAAAAAAATTTTATAATTTTTTTCAAAAAAACAAAGGGGTTAGGTCATTAAAATTTTTGAGGAAAAAAAATTTTTTTCGCCCTACCCGCAAACAAAAAATTCAAATTAAAGACAATGTGTTTATCTATCCAACGCCAGATGAATCAAGTCGATATCTTGAAAACTAAGAAAGTTATGACCAAAATGGTAACCAGTTCTACTACTGCCTCATTCCGGCAATTTTTTGGTAGAACTGGTTACCTTTTTGGTCATAACTTGCTTAGTTTTCTAGGTATCGACTTGGTTTCTTTTGCGTTGGATAGATAACCACATTGGCTTTAATTTGTAATTTATTTTTTGCAAAAATAAGAAGAAAAAAATTTTATAATTTTTTCAAAAAAACAAAGGGGTTAGGTCATTAAAATTTTTGAGGAAAAAAAAAATTTTTCGCCCTACCCGCAAACAAAAAATTCGAATTAAAGCCAATGTGTTTATCTATCCAACGCCAGATGAATCAAGTCGATATCTTGAAAACTAAGCAAGTTATGACCAAAATGGTAACCAGTTCTACTACTGCCTCATGCCGGCAATTTTTTGGCAGAACTGGTTACCTTTTTGGTCATAACTTGCTTAGTTTTCAAGGTATCGACTTGGTTTCTTTTGCGTTGGATAGATAACCACATTGGCTTTAATTTGTAATTGATTTTTTGCGAAAATAAGAAGAAAAAAATTTTATAATTTTTTCAAAAAAACAAAGGGGTTAGGTCATTAAAATTTTTGAGGAAAAAAAATTTTTCGCCCTACCCGCAAACAAACAATTCGAATTAAAGCCAATGTGTTTATCTATCCAACGCCAGATGAATCAAGTCGATATCTTGAAAACTGAGCAAGTTATGACCAAAATGGTAACCAGTTCTACTACTGCCTCATTCCGGCAATTTTTTGGCAGAACTGGTTACCTTTTTGGTCGTAACTTGCTTAGTTTTCAAGGTATCGACTTGGTTTCTGTTGCGTTGGATAGATAACTACATTGGCTTTAATTTGTAATTTACTTTTTGCAAAAGTAAGAAGAAAAAAATTTTATAATTTTTTTCAAAAAAACAAAGGGGTTAGGTCATTAAAATTTTTGAGGAAAAAAAATTTTTTTCGCCCTACCCGCAAACAAAAAATTCGAATTAAAGCCAATGTGTTTATCTATCCAACGCCAGATGAATCAAGTCGATGCCTTGAAAACTAAGCAAGTTATGACCAAAATGGTAACCAGTTCTACTACTGCCTCATTCCGGCAATTTTTTGGCAGAACTGGTTACCTTTTTGGTCATAACTTGCTTAGTTTTCAAGGCATCGACTTGGTTTCTTTTGCGTTGGATAGATAACCACATTGGCTTTAATTTGTAATTTATTTTTTGCGACAATAAGAAGAAAAAAATTTTATAATTTTTTCAAAAAAACAAAGGGGTTGGGTCATTAAAATTTTTGAGGAAAAAAAATTTTTCGCCCTACCCGCAAACAAAAAATTCTAATTAAAGCCAATGTGTTTGTCTATCCAACACCAGATGAATCAAGTCGATATCTTGAAAACTAAGCAAGTTATGACCAAAATGGTAACCAGTTCTACTACTGCCTCATTCCGGCAATTTTTGGCAGAACTGGTTACCTTTTTGGCCGTTACTTGCTTAGTTTTCAAGGTATCGACTTGGTTTCTGTTGCGTTGGATAGATAACCACATTGGCTTTAATTTGTAATTTATTTTTTGCGAAAATAAGAAGAAAAAAATTTTATAATTTTTTCAAAAAAACAAAGGGGTTAGGTCATTAAAATTTTTGAGGAAAAAAAAATTTTTCGGCCTACCCGCAAACAAAAAATTCGAATTAAAGCCAATGTGTTTATCTATCCAACGCCAGATGAATCAAGTCGATATCTTGAAAACTAAGCAAGTTATGACCAAAATGGTAACCAGTTCTACTACTGCCTCATTCCTCCAATTTTTTGGCAGAACTGGTTACTTTTTGGTCATAACTTGCTTAGTTTTCAAGGTATCGACTTGGTTTCTTTTGCGTTGGATAGATAACCACATTGGCTTTAATTTGTAATTTATTTTTTGCGAAAATAAGAAGAAAAAAATTTTATAATTTTTTCAAAAAAACAAAGGGGTTAGGTCATTAAAATTTTTGAGGAAAAAAAATTTTTCGCCCTACCCGCAAACAAAAAATTCGAATTAAAGCCAATGTGTTTATCTATCCAACGCCAGATGAATCAAGTCGATATCTTGAAAACTAAGCAAGTTATGACCAAAATGGTAACCAGTTCTACTACTGCCGCATTCCGGCATTTTTTTTGGCAGAACTGGTTACCTTTTTGGTCGCAACTTGCTTAGTTTTCAAGGTATCGACTTGGTTTCTTTTGCGTTGGATAGATAACCACATTGGCTTTAATTTGTAATTTATTTTTTGCGAAAATAAGAAGAAAAAAATTTTATAATTTTTTCAAAAAAACAAAGGTCATTAAAATTTTTGAGGAAAAAAATTTTTTTCGCCATACCCGAAAACTAAAAATTCGAATTAAAGCCAATGTGTTTATCTATCCGACGCCAAATGAATCAAGTCGATATCTTGAAAACTAAGCAAGTTATGACCAAAATGGTAACCAGTTCTACTACTGCCTCATTCCGGCAATTTTTTGGCAGAACTGGTTACCTTTTTGGTCATAACTTGCTTAGTTTTCAAGGTATCGACTTGGTTTCTTTTGCGTTGGATAGATAACCACATTGGCTTTAATTTGTAATTTATTTTTTGCGAAAATAAGAAAAAAAAATTTTATAATTTTTTCAAAAGAACAAAGGCTTTAGGTCATTAAAATTTTTGAGGAAAAAAATTTTTTTCGCCCTACCCGGAAACAAAAAATTCGAATTAAAGCCAATGTGTTTATCTATCCAACGCCAAATGAATCAAGTCGATATCTTGAAAACTAAGCAAGTTATGACCAAAATGGTAACCAGTTCTACTACTGCCTCATTCCGGCAATTTTTTTGGCAGAACTGGTTACTTTTTGGTCATAACTTGCTTAGTTTTCAAGGTATCGACCTGGTTTCTTTTGCGTTGGATAGATAACCACATTGGCTTTAATTTGTAATTTATTTTTTGCGAAAATAAGAAGAAAAAAATTTTATAATTTTTTCAAAAAAACAAAGGCTTTAGGTCATTAAATTTTTGGAGGAAAAAAATTTTTTTCGCCCTACCCGGAAACAAAAAATTCGAATTAAAGCCAATGTGTTTATCTATCCAACGCCAAATGAATCAAGTCGATATCTTGAAAACTAAGCAAGTTACGACCAAAATGGTAACCAGTTCTACTACTGCCTCATTCCGGCAATTTTTTGGCAGAACTGGTTACCTTTTTGGTCATAACTTGCTTACTTTTCAAGGTATCGACTTGGTTTCTTTTGCGTTGGATAGATAACCACATTGGCTTTAATTTTTAATTTATTTTTTGCGAAAATAAGAAAAAAAAATTTTATAATTTTTTCAAAAAAACAAAGGCTTTAGGTCATTAAAATTTTTGAGGAAAAAAATTTTTTTCGCCCTACCCGGAAACAAAAAATTCAAATTAAAGCCAATGTGTTTATCTATCCAACGCCAAATGAATCAAGTCGATATCTTGAAAACTAAGCAAGTTATGACCAAAATGGTAACCAGTTCTACTACTGCCTCATTCCGGCAATTTTTGGCAGAACTGGTTACCTTTTTGGCCGTTACTTGCTTAGTTTTTAAGGTATCGACTTGGTTTCTGTTGCGTTGGATAGATAACCACATTGGCTTTAATTTGTAATTTATTTTTTGCGAAAATAAGAAGAAAAAAATTTTATAATTTTTTCAAAAAAACAAAGGGGTTAGGTCATTAAAATTTTTGAGGAAAAAAAAATTTTTCGCCCTACCCGCAAACAAAAAATTCGAATTAAAGCCAATGTGTTTATCTATCCAACGCCAGATGAATCAAGTCGATATCTTGAAAACTAAGCAAGTTATGACCAAAATGGTAACCAGTTCTACTACTGCCTCATTCCTCCAATTTTTTGGCAGAACTGGTTACTTTTTGGTCATAACTTGCTTAGTTTTCAAGGTATCGACTTGGTTTCTTTTGCGTTGGATAGATAACCACATTGGCTTTAATTTGTAATTTATTTTTTGCGAAAATAAGAAGAAAAAAATTTTATAATTTTTTCAAAAAAACAAAGGGGTTAGGTCATTAAAATTTTTGAGGAAAAAAAAATTTTTCGCCCTACCCGCAAACAAAAAATTCGAATTAAAGCCAATGTGTTTATCTATCCAACGCCAGATGAATCAAGTCGATATCTTGAAAACTAAGCAAGTTATGACCAAAATGGTAACCAGTTCTACTACTGCCGCATTCCGGCATTTTTTTTGGCAGAACTGGTTACCTTTTTGGTCGCAACTTGCTTAGTTTTCAAGGTATCGACTTGGTTTCTTTTGCGTTGGATAGATAACCACATTGGCTTTAATTTGTAATTTATTTTTTGCGAAAATAAGAAGAAAAAAATTTTATAATTTTTTCAAAAAAACAAAGGTCATTAAAATTTTTGAGGAAAAAAATTTTTTTCGCCATACCCGAAAACTAAAAATTCGAATTAAAGCCAATGTGTTTATCTATCCGACGCCAAATGAATCAAGTCGATATCTTGAAAACTAAGCAAGTTATGACCAAAATGGTAACCAGTTCTACTACTGCCTCATTCCGGCAATTTTTTGGCAGAACTGGTTACCTTTTTGGCCGTTACTTGCTTAGTTTTTAAGGTATCGACTTGGTTTCTGTTGCGTTGGATAGATAACCACATTGGCTTTAATTTGTAATTTATTTTTTGCGAAAATAAGAAGAAAAAAATTTTATAATTTTTTCAAAAAAACAAAGGGGTTAGGTCATTAAAATTTTTGAGGAAAAAAAAATTTTTCGCCCTACCCGCAAACAAAAAATTCGAATTAAAGCCAATGTGTTTATCTATCCAACGCCAGATGAATCAAGTCGATATCTTGAAAACTAAGCAAGTTATGACCAAAATGGTAACCAGTTCTACTACTGCCTCATTCCTCCAATTTTTTGGCAGAACTGGTTACTTTTTGGTCATAACTTGCTTAGTTTTCAAGGTATCGACTTGGTTTCTTTTGCGTTGGATAGATAACCACATTGGCTTTAATTTGTAATTTATTTTTTGCGAAAATAAGAAGAAAAAAATTTTATAATTTTTTCAAAAAAACAAAGGGGTTAGGTCATTAAAATTTTTGAGGAAAAAAAAAATTTTTCGCCCTACCCGCAAACAAAAAATTCGAATTAAAGCCAATGTGTTTATCTATCCAACGCCAGATGAATCAAGTCGATATCTTGAAAACTAAGCAAGTTATGACCAAAATGGTAACCAGTTCTACTACTGCCGCATTCCGGCATTTTTTTTGGCAGAACTGGTTACCTTTTTGGTCGCAACTTGCTTAGTTTTCAAGGTATCGACTTGGTTTCTTTTGCGTTGGATAGATAACCACATTGGCTTTAATTTGTAATTTATTTTTTGCGAAAATAAGAAGAAAAAAATTTTATAATTTTTTCAAAAAAACAAAGGTCATTAAAATTTTTGAGGAAAAAAATTTTTTTCGCCATACCCGAAAACTAAAAATTCGAATTAAAGCCAATGTGTTTATCTATCCGACGCCAAATGAATCAAGTCGATATCTTGAAAACTAAGCAAGTTATGACCAAAATGGTAACCAGTTCTACTACTGCCTCATTCCGGCAATTTTTTGGCAGAACTGGTTACCTTTTTGGTCATAACTTGCTTAGTTTTCAAGGTATCGACTTGGTTTCTTTTGCGTTGGATAGATAACCACATTGGCTTTAATTTGTAATTTATTTTTTGCGAAAATAAGAAAAAAAAATTTTATAATTTTTTCAAAAGAACAAAGGCTTTAGGTCATTAAAATTTTTGAGGAAAAAAATTTTTTTCGCCCTACCCGGAAACAAAAAATTCGAATTAAAGCCAATGTGTTTATCTATCCAACGCCAAATGAATCAAGTCGATATCTTGAAAACTAAGCAAGTTATGACCAAAATGGTAACCAGTTCTACTACTGCCTCATTCCGGCAATTTTTTTGGCAGAACTGGTTACTTTTTGGTCATAACTTGCTTAGTTTTCAAGGTATCGACCTGGTTTCTTTTGCGTTGGATAGATAACCACATTGGCTTTAATTTGTAATTTATTTTTTGCGAAAATAAGAAGAAAAAAATTTTATAATTTTTTCAAAAAAACAAAGGCTTTAGGTCATTAAATTTTTGGAGGAAAAAAATTTTTTTCGCCCTACCCGGAAACAAAAAATTCGAATTAAAGCCAATGTGTTTATCTATCCAACGCCAAATGAATCAAGTCGATATCTTGAAAACTAAGCAAGTTACGACCAAAATGGTAACCAGTTCTACTACTGCCTCATTCCGGCAATTTTTTGGCAGAACTGTTTACCTTTTTGGTCATAACTTGCTTACTTTTCAAGGTATCGACTTGGTTTCTTTTGCGTTGGATAGATAACCACATTGGCTTTAATTTTTAATTTATTTTTTGCGAAAATAAGAAAAAAAAAATTTTATAATTTTTTCAAAAAAACAAAGGCTTTAGGTCATTAAAATTTTTGAGGAAAAAAATTTTTTTCGCCCTACCCGGAAACAAAAAATTCAAATTAAAGCCAATGTGTTTATCTATCCAACGCCAAATGAATCAAGTCGATATCTTGAAAACTAAGCAAGTTATGACCAAAATGGTAACCAGTTCTACTACTGCCTCATTCCGGCAATTTTTTGGCAGAACTGGTTACTTTTTGGTCATAACTTGCTTAGTTTTCAAGGTATCGACTTGGTTTCTTTTGCGTTGGATAGATAACCACATTGGCTTTAATTTGTAATTTATTTTTTGCGAAAATAAGAAGAAAAAAATTTTATAATTTTTTCAAAAAAACAAAGGGGTTACGTCATTAAAATTTTTGAGGAAAAAAAAATTTTTCGCCCTACCCGCAAACAAAAAAGTCGAATTAAAGCCAATGTGTTTATCTATCCAACGCCAGATGAATCAAGTCGATATCTTGAAAACTAAGCAAGTTATGACCAAAATGGTAACCAGTTCTACTACTGCCGCATTCCGGCATTTTTTTTGGCAGAACTGGTTACCTTTTTGGTCGCAACTTGCTTAGTTTTCAAGGTATCGACTTGGTTTCTTTTGCGTTGGATAGATAACCACATTGGCTTTAATTTGTAATTTATTTTTTGCGAAAATAAGAAAAAAAAATTTTATATTTTTTTCAAAAGAACAAAGGCTTTAGGTCATTAAAATTTTTGAGGAAAAAAATTTTTTTCGCCCTACCCGGAAACAAAAAATTCGAATTAAAGCCAATGTGTTTATCTATCCAAAGCCAAATGAATCAAGTCGATATCTTGAAAACTAAGCAAGTTATGACCAAAATGGTAACCAGTTCTACTACTGCCTCATTCCGGCAATTTTTTTGGCAGAACTGGTTACTTTTTGGTCATAACTTGCTTAGTTTTCAAGGTATCGACCTGGTTTCTTTTGCGTTGGATAGATAACCACATTGGCTTTAATTTGTAATTAATTTTTTGCGAAAATAAGAAAAAAAAATTTTATAATTTTTTCAAAAAAACAAAGGGGTTAGGTCATTAAAATTTTTGAGGAAAAAAATTTTTTTCGCCCTACCCGGAAACAAAAAATTCGAATTAAAGCCAATGTGTTTATCTATCCAACGCCAGATGAATCAAGTCGACATCATGGAAACTAAGCAAGTTATGACCAAAATGGTAACCAGTTCTACTACTGCCTCATTCCGGCAATTTTTTGGCAGAACTGGTTACCTTTTTGGTCATAACTTGCTTACTTTTCAAGGTATCGACTTGGTTTCTTTTGCGTTGGATAGATAACCACATTGGCTTTAATTTGTAATTTATTTTTTGCGAAAATAAGAAGAAAAAAATTTTATAATTTTTTCAAAAAAACAAAGGCTTTAGGTCATTAAAATTTTTGGAGGAAAAAAATTTTTTTCGCCCTACCCGGAAACAAAAAATTCGAATTAAAGCCAATGTGTTTATCTATCCAACGCCAAATGAATCAAGTCGATATCTTGAAAACTAAGCAAGTTATGACCAAAATGGTAACCAGTTCTACTACTGCCTCATTCCGGCAATTTTTTGGCAGAACTGGTTACCTTTTTGGTCATAACTTGCTTAGTTTTTAAGGTATCGACTTGGTTTCTTTTGCGTTGGATAGATAACCACATTGGCTTTAATTTGTAATTTATTTTTTGCGAAAATAAGAAGAAAAAAATTTTATAATTTTTTCAAAAAAAGAAAGGGGTTAGGTCATTAAAATTTTTTAAGGAAAAAAATTTTTTTCGCCCTACCCGGAAACAAAAAATTGGAATTAAAGCCAATGTGCTTATCTATCCAACGCCAAATGAATCAAGTCGATATCTTGAAAACTAAGCAAGTTATGACCAAAATGGTAACCAGTTCTACTACTGCCTCATTCCGGCAATTTTTTGGCAGAACTGGTTACCTTTTTGGTCATAACTTGCTTACTTTTCAAGGTATCGACTTGGTTTCTTTTGCGTTGGATAGATAACCACATTGGCTTTAATTTGTAATTTATTTTTTGCGAAAATAAGAAGAAAAAAATTTTATAATTTTTTCAAAAAAACAAAGGGGTTACGTCATTAAAATTTTTGAGGAAAAAAATTTTTTTCGCCATACCCGAAAACTAAAAATTCGAATTAAAGCCAATGTGTTTATCTATCCGACGCCAAATGAATCAAGTCGATATCTTGAAAACTAAGCAAGTTATGACCAAAATGGTAACCAGTTCTACTACTGCCTCATTCCGGCAATTTTTTGGCAGAACTGGTTACCTTTTGGTCATAACTTGCTTAGTTTTCAAGGTATCGACTTGGTTTCTTTTGCGTTGGATAGATAACCACATTGGCTTTAATTTGTAATTTATTTTTTGCGAAAATAAGAAAAAAAAATTTTATAATTTTTTCAAAAGAACAAAGGCTTTAGGTCATTAAAATTTTTGAGGAAAAAAATTTTTTTCGCCCTACCCGGAAACAAAAAATTCGAATTAAAGCCAATGTGTTTATCTATCCAACGCCAAATGAATCAAGTCGATATCTTGAAAACTAAGCAAGTTATGACCAAAATGGTAACCAGTTCTACTACTGCCTCATTCCGGCAATTTTTTGGCAGAACTGGTTACCTTTTTGGTCATAACTTGCTTACTTTTCAAGGTATCGACTTGGTTTCTTTTGCGTTGGATAGATAACCACATTGGCTTTAATTTGTAATTTATTTTTTGCGAAAATAAGAAAAAAAAAATTTTATAATTTTTTCAAAAAAACAAAGGGGTTAGGTCATTAAAATTTTTTAAGGAAAAAAATTTTTTTCGCCCTACCCGGAAACAAAAAATTCGAATTAAAGCCAATGTGCTTATCTATCCAACGCCAAATGAATCAAGTCGATATCTTGAAAACTAAGCAAGTTATGACCAAAATGGTAACCAGTTCTACTACTGCCTCATTCCGGCAATTTTTTGGCAGAACTGGTTACCTTTTTGGTCATAACTTGCTTACTTTTCAAGGTATCGACTTGGTTTCTTTTGCGTTGGATAGATAACCACATTGGCTTTAATTTGTAATTTATTTTTTGCGAAAATAAGAAAAAAAAATTTTATAATTTTTTCAAAAAAACAAAGGGGTTAGGTCATTAAAATTTTTTAAGGAAAAAAATTTTTTTCGCCCTACCCGGAAACAAAAAATTCGAATTAAAGCCAATGTGCTTATCTATCCAACGCCAAATGAATCAAGTCGATATCTTGAAAACTAAGCAAGTTATGACCAAAATGGTAACCAGTTCTACTACTGCCTCATTCCGGCAATTTTTTGGCAGAACTGGTTACCTTTTTGGTCATAACTTGCTTACTTTTCAAGGTATCGACTTGGTTTCTTTTGCGTTGGATAGATAACCACATTGGCTTTAATTTGTAATTAATTTTTTGCGAAAATAAGAAGAAAACAATTTTATAATTTTTTCAAAAAAAACAAAGGGGTTAGGTCAATAAAATTTTTGAGGAAAAAATTTTTTTTCGCCCTACCCGGAAACAAAAAATTCGAATTAAAGCCAATGTGTTTATCTATCCAACGCCAGATGAATCAAGTCGATATCATGGAAACTAAGCAAGTTATGACCAAAATGGTAACTAGTTCTACTACTGCCTCATTCCGGCAATTTTTTGGCAGAACTGGTTACCTTTTTGGTCATAACTTGCTTAGTTTTCAAGGTATCGACTTGGTTTCTTTTGCGTTGGATAGATAACCACATTGGCTTTAATTTGTAATTTATTTTTTGCGAAAATAAGAAGAAAAAAATTTTATAATTTTTTCAATAAAACAAAGGGGTTAGGTCATTAAAATTTTTGAGGAAAAAAATTTTTTTCGCCCTACCCGGAAACAAAAAATTCGAATTAAAGCCAATGTGTTTATCTATCCAACTCCAGATGAATCAAGACGATATCTTGAAAACTAAGCAAGTTATGACCAAAATGGTAACCAGTTCTACTACTGCCTCATTCCGGCAATTTTTTGGCAGAACTGGTTACCTTTTTGGTCATAACTTGCTTAGTTTTCAAGGTATCGACTTGGTTTCTTTTGCGTTGGATAGATAACCACATTGGCTTTAATTCGTAATTTATTTTTTGCGAAAATAAGAAGAAAAAAATTTTATAATTTTTTCAAAAAAACAAAGGGGTTAGGTCATTAAAATTTTTGAGGAAAAAAATTTTTTTCGCCATACCCGAAAACTAAAAATTCGAATTAAAGCCAATGTGTTTATCTATCCGACGCCAAATGAATCAAGTCGATATCTTGAAAACTAAGCAAGTTATGACCAAAATGGTAACCAGTTCTACTACTGCCTCATTCCGGCAATTTTTTGGCAGAACTGGTTACCTTTTTGGTCATAACTTGCTTAGTTTTCAAGGTATCGACTTGGTTTCTTTTGCGCTGGATAGATAACCACATTTGCTTTAATTTGTAATTTATTTTTTGCGAAAATAAGAAGAAAAAAATTTTATAATTTTTTCAAAAAAACAAAGGGGTTAGGTCATTAAAATTTTTGAGGAAAAAAATTTTTTCGCCCTACCCGCAAACAAAAAATTCGAATTAAAGCCAATGTGTTTATCTATACAACGCAAAATGAATCAAGTCGATATCTTGAAAACTAAGCAAGTTATGACCAAAATGGTAACCAGTTCTACTACTGCCTCATTCCGGCAATTTTTTGGCAGAACTGGTAACCTTTTTGGTCATAACTTGCTTAGTTTTCAAGGTATCGACTTGGTTTCTTTTGCGTTGGATAGATAACCACATTGGCTTTAATTTGTAATTTATTTTTTGCGAAAATAAGAAGAAAAAATTTTATAATTTTTCAAAAAAACAAAATTAAAATTTTTGAGGAAAAAAATTTTTTTCGCCCTACCCGAAAACAAAAAAATTCGAATAAAAGCCAATGTGTTTATCTATCCAACGCCAAATGAATCAAGTCGATATCTTGAAAACTAAGCAAGTTATGACCAAAATGGTAACCAGTTCTACTACTGCCTCATTCCGGCAATTTTTTGGCAGAACTGGTTACCTTTTTGGTCATAACTTGCTTAGTTTTCAAGGTATCGACTTGGTTTCTTTTGCGTTGGATAGATAACCACATTGGCTTTAATTTGTAATTTATTTTTTGCGAAAATAAGAAAAAAAATTTTATAATTTTTTCAAAAAAACAAAGGCTTTAGGTCATTAAAATTTTTGAGGAAAAAAATTTTTTTCGCCCTACCCGGAAACAAAAATTTCGAATTAAAGCCAATGTGTTTATCTATCCAACGCCAAATGAATCAAGTCGATATCATGGAAACTAAGCAAGTTATGACCAAAATGGTAACCAGTTCTACTACTGCCTCATTCCGGCAATTTTTTGGCAGAACTGGTTACCTTTTTGGTCATAACTTGCTTACTTTTCAAGGTATCGACTTGGTTTCTTTTGCGTTGGATAGATAACCACATTGGCTTTAATTTGTAATTTATTTTTTGCGAAAATAAGAAGAAAAAAATTTTATAATTTTTTCAAAAAAACAAAGGCTTTAGGTCATTAAAATTTTTGGAGGAAAAAAATTTTTTTCGCCCTACCCGGAAACAAAAAATTCGAATTAAAGCCAATGTGTTTATCTATCCAACGCCAAATGAATCAAGTCGATATCTTGAAAACTAAGCAAGTTATGACCAAAATGGTAACCAGTTCTACTACTGCCTCATTCCGGCAATTTTTTGGCAGAACTGGTTACCTTTTTGGTCATAACTTGCTTAGTTTTTAAGGTATCGACTTGGTTTCTTTTGCGTTGGATAGATAACCACATTGGCTTTAATTTGTAATTTATTTTTTGCGAAAATAAGAAGAAAAAAATTTTATAATTTTTTCAAAAAAACAAAGGGGTTAGGTCATTAAAATTTTTTAAGGAAAAAAATTTTTTTCGCCCTACCCGGAAACAAAAAATTCGAATTAAAGCCAATGTGCTTGTCTATCCAACGCCAAATGAATCAAGTCGATATCTTGAAAACTAAGCAAGTTATGACCAAAATGGTAACCAGTTCTACTACTGCCTCATTCCGGCAATTTTTTGGCAGAACTGGTTACCTTTTTGGTCATAACTTGCTTACTTTTCAAGGTATCGACTTGGTTTCTTTTGCGTTGGATAGATAACCACATTGGCTTTAATTTGTAATTTATTTTTTGCGAAAATAAGAAAAAAAAAATTTTATAATTTTTTCAAAAAAACAAAGGCTTTAGGTCATTAAAATTTTTGAGGAAAAAAATTTTTTTCGCCCTACCCGGAAACAAAAAATTCAAATTAAAGCCAATGTGTTTATCTATCCAGCGCCAAATGAATCAAGTCGATATCTTGAAAACTAAGCAAGTTATGACCAAAATGGTAACCAGTTCTACTACTGCCTCATTCCGCCAATTTTTTGGCAGAACTGGTTACCTTTTTGGTCATAACTTGCTTAGTTTTCAAGGTATCGACTTGGTTTCTTTTGCGTTGGATAGATAACCACATTGGCTTTAATTTGTAATTAATTTTTTGCGAAAATAAGAAGAAAAAAATTTTATAATTTTTTCAAAAAAAAACAAAGGGGTTAGGTCATTAAAATTTTTGAGGAAAAAAATTTTTTTCGCCCTACCCGGAAACAAAAAATTGGAATTAAAGCCAATGTGTTTATCTATCCAACGCCAGATGAATCAAGTCGATATCATGGAAACTAAGCAAGTTATGACCAAAATGGTAACTAGTTCTACTACTGCCTCATTCCGGCAATTTTTTGGCAGAACTGGTTACCTTTTTGGTCATAACTTGCTTAGTTTTCAAGGTATCGACTTGGTTTCTTTTGCGTTTGATAGATAACCACATTGGCTTTAATTTGTAATTTATTTTTTGCGAAAATAAGAAGAAAAAAAATTTTATAATTTTTTCAAAAAAACAAAGGGTTTAGGTCATTAAAATTTTTGAGGAAAAAAAATTTTTTTCGCCCGACCCGCAAACAAAAAATTCGAATTAAAGCCAATGTGTTTATCTATCCAACGCCAGACGAATCAAGTCGATATCTTGAAAACTAAGCAAGTTATGACCAAAATGGTAACCAGTTCTACTACTGCCTCATTCCGCCAATTTTTTGGCAGAACTGGTTACCTTTTTGGTCATAACTTGCTTAGTTTTCAAGGTATCGACTTGGTTTCTTTTGCGCTGGATAGATCACCACATTGGCTTTAATTTGTAATTTATTTTTTGCGAAAATAAGAAGAAAAAAAATTTTATAATTTTTTCAAAAAAACAAAGGAGTTAGGTCATTAACATTTTTGAGGAAAAAATTTTTTTTCGCCCTACCCGCAAACAAAAAATTCGAATTAAAGCCAATGTGTTTATCTATCCAACGCCAGATGAATCAAGTCGATATCTTGAAAACTAAGCAAGTTATGACCAAAATGGTAACCAGTTCTACTACTGCCTCATTCCTCCAATTTTTTGGCAGAACTGGTTACTTTTTGGTCATAACTTGCTTAGTTTTCAAGGTATCGACTTGGTTTCTTTTGCGTTGGATAGATAACCACATTGGCTTTAATTTGTAATTTATTTTTTGCGAAAATAAGAAGAAAAAAAATTTTATAATTTTTTCAAAAAAACAAAGGGGTTAGGTCATTAAAATTTTTGAGGAAAAAAAGTTTTTCGCCCTACCCGCAAACAAAAAATTCGAATTAAAGCCAATGTGTTTATCTATCCAACGCCAGACGAATCAAGTCGATATCTTGAAAACTAAGCAAGTTATGACCAAAATGGTAACCAGTTCTACTACTGCCTCATTCCGCCAATTTTTTGGCAGAACTGGTTACCTTTTTGGTCATAACTTGCTTAGTTTTCAAGGTATCGACTTGGTTTCTTTTGCGTTGGATAGATAACCACATTGGCTTTAATTTGTAATTTATTTTTTGCGAAAATAAGAAGAAAAAAAATTTTATAATTTTTTCAAAAAAACAAAGGGGTTAGGTCATTAAAATTTTTGAGGAAAAAAAGTTTTTCGCCCTACCCGCAAACAAAAAATTCGAATTAAAGCCAATGTGTTTATCTATCCAACGCCAGACGAATCAAGTCGATATCTTGAAAACTAAGCAAGTTATGACCAAAATGGTAACCAGTTCTACTACTGCCTCATTCCGCCAATTTTTTGGCAGAACTGGTTACCTTTTTGGTCATAACTTGCTTAGTTTTCAAGGTATCGACTTGGTTTCTTTTGCGCTGGATAGATAACCACATTGGCTTTAATTTGTAATTTATTTTTTGCGAAAATAAGAAGAAAAAAAATTTTATAATTTTTTCAAAAAAACAAAGGAGTTAGGTCATTAAAATTTTTGAGGAAAAAAATTTTTTTCGCCCTACCCGCAAACAAAAATTCGAATTAAAGCCAATGTGTTTATCTATCCAACGCCAGATGAATCAAGTCGATATCTTGAAAACTAAGCAAGTTATGACCAAAATGGTAACCAGTTCTACTACTGCCTCATTCCGCCAATTTTTTGGCAGAACTGGTTACCTTTTTGATCATAACTTGCTTAGTTTTCAAGGTATCGACTTGGTTTCTTTTGCGTTGGATAGATAACCACATTGGCTTTAATTTGTAATTTATTTTTGGCGAAAATAAGAAGAAAAAAAATGTTATAATTTTTTCAAAAAAACAAAGGGGTTAGGTCATTAAAATTTTTGAGGAAAAAAAAATTTTTTCGCCCTACCCGCAAACAAAAAATTCGAATTAAAGCCAATGTGTTTATCTATCCAACGCCAGATGAATCAAGTCGATATCTTGGAAACTAAGCAAGTTATGACCAAAATGGTAACCAGTTCTACTACTGCCTCATTCCTCCAATTTTTTGGCAGAACTGGTTACTTTTTGGTCATAACTTGCTTAGTTTTCAAGGTATCGACTTGGTTTCTTTTGCGTTGGATAGATAACCACATTGGCTTTAATTTGTAATTTATTTTTTGCGAAAATAAGAAAAAAAAAATTTTATAATTTTTTCAAAAAAACAAAGGCTTTAGGTCATTAAAATTTTTGAGGAAAAAAATTTTTTTCGCCCTACCCGGAAACAAAAAATTCAAATTAAAGCCAATGTGTTTATCTATCCAGCGCCAAATGAATCAAGTCGATATCTTGAAAACTAAGCAAGTTATGACCAAAATGGTAACCAGTTCTACTACTGCCTCATTCCGCCAATTTTTTGGCAGAACTGGTTACCTTTTTGGTCATAACTTGCTTAGTTTTCAAGGTATCGACTTGGTTTCTTTTGCGTTGGATAGATAACCACATTGGCTTTAATTTGTAATTAATTTTTTGCGAAAATAAGAAGAAAAAAATTTTATAATTTTTTCAAAAAAAAAACAAAGGGGTTAGGTCATTAAAATTTTTGAGGAAAAAAATTTTTTTCGCCCTACCCGGAAACAAAAAATTGGAATTAAAGCCAATGTGTTTATCTATCCAACGCCAGATGAATCAAGTCGATATCATGGAAACTAAGCAAGTTATGACCAAAATGGTAACTAGTTCTACTACTGCCTCATTCCGGCAATTTTTTGGCAGAACTGGTTACCTTTTTGGTCATAACTTGCTTAGTTTTCAAGGTATCGACTTGGTTTCTTTTGCGTTTGATAGATAACCACATTGGCTTTAATTTGTAATTTATTTTTTGCGAAAATAAGAAGAAAAAAAATTTTATAATTTTTTCAAAAAAACAAAGGGTTTAGGTCATTAAAATTTTTGAGGAAAAAAAATTTTTTTCGCCCGACCCGCAAACAAAAAATTCGAATTAAAGCCAATGTGTTTATCTATCCAACGCCAGACGAATCAAGTCGATATCTTGAAAACTAAGCAAGTTATGACCAAAATGGTAACCAGTTCTACTACTGCCTCATTCCGCCAATTTTTTGGCAGAACTGGTTACCTTTTTGGTCATAACTTGCTTAGTTTTCAAGGTATCGACTTGGTTTCTTTTGCGCTGGATAGATCACCACATTGGCTTTAATTTGTAATTTATTTTTTGCGAAAATAAGAAGAAAAAAAATTTTATAATTTTTTCAAAAAAACAAAGGGGTTAGGTCATTAAAATTTTTGAGGAAAAAAAGTTTTTCGCCCTACCCGCAAACAAAAAATTCGAATTAAAGCCAATGTGTTTATCTATCCAACGCCAGACGAATCAAGTCGATATCTTGAAAACTAAGCAAGTTATGACCAAAATGGTAACCAGTTCTACTACTGCCTCATTCCGCCAATTTTTTGGCAGAACTGGTTACCTTTTTGGTCATAACTTGCTTAGTTTTCAAGGTATCGACTTGGTTTCTTTTGCGTTGGATAGATAACCACATTGGCTTTAATTTGTAATTTATTTTTTGCGAAAATAAGAAGAAAAAAAATTTTATAATTTTTTCAAAAAAACAAAGGGGTTAGGTCATTAAAATTTTTGAGGAAAAAAAGTTTTTCGCCCTACCCGCAAACAAAAAATTCGAATTAAAGCCAATGTGTTTATCTATCCAACGCCAGACGAATCAAGTCGATATCTTGAAAACTAAGCAAGTTATGACCAAAATGGTAACCAGTTCTACTACTGCCTCATTCCGCCAATTTTTTGGCAGAACTGGTTACCTTTTTGGTCATAACTTGCTTAGTTTTCAAGGTATCGACTTGGTTTCTTTTGCGCTGGATAGATAACCACATTGGCTTTAATTTGTAATTTATTTTTTGCGAAAATAAGAAGAAAAAAAATTTTATAATTTTTTCAAAAAAACAAAGGAGTTAGGTCATTAAAATTTTTGAGGAAAAAATTTTTTTTCGCCCTACCCGCAAACAAAAATTCGAATTAAAGCCAATGTGTTTATCTATCCAACGCCAGATGAATCAAGTCGATATCTTGAAAACTAAGCAAGTTATGACCAAAATGGTAACCAGTTCTACTACTGCCTCATTCCGCCAATTTTTTGGCAGAACTGGTTACCTTTTTGATCATAACTTGCTTAGTTTTCAAGGTATCGACTTGGTTTCTTTTGCGTTGGATAGATAACCACATTGGCTTTAATTTGTAATTTATTTTTTGCGAAAATAAGAAGAAAAAAAATTTTATAATTTTTTCAAAAAAACAAAGGGGTTAGGTCATTAAAATTTTTGAGGAAAAAAAGTTTTTCGCCCTACCCGCAAACAAAAAATTCGAATTAAAGCCAATGTGTTTATCTATCCAACGCCAGACGAATCAAGTCGATATCTTGAAAACTAAGCAAGTTATGACCAAAATGGTAACCAGTTCTACTACTGCCTCATTCCGCCAATTTTTTGGCAGAACTGGTTACCTTTTTGGTCATAACTTGCTTAGTTTTCAAGGTATCGACTTGGTTTCTTTTGCGCTGGATAGATAACCACATTGGCTTTAATTTGTAATTTATTTTTTGCGAAAATAAGAAGAAAAAAAATTTTATAATTTTTTCAAAAAAACAAAGGAGTTAGGTCATTAAAATTTTTGAGGAAAAAATTTTTTTTCGCCCTACCCGCAAACAAAAATTCGAATTAAAGCCAATGTGTTTATCTATCCAACGCCAGATGAATCAAGTCGATATCTTGAAAACTAAGCAAGTTATGACCAAAATGGTAACCAGTTCTACTACTGCCTCATTCCGCCAATTTTTTGGCAGAACTGGTTACCTTTCTGATCATAACTTGCTTAGTTTTCAAGGTATCGACTTGGTTTCTTTTGCGTTGGATAGATAACCACATTGGCTTTAATTTGTAATTTATTTTTTGCGAAAATAAGAAGAAAAAAAATGTTATAATTTTTTCAAAAAAACAAAGGGGTTAGGTCATTAAAATTTTTGAGGAAAAAAAAATTTTTTCACCCTACCCGCAAACAAAAAATTCGAATTAAAGCCAATGTGTTTATCTATCCAACGCCAGATGAATCAAGTCGATATCTTGGAAACTAAGCAAGTTATGACCAAAATGGTAACCAGTTCTACTACTGCCTCATTCCTCCAATTTTTTGGCAGAACTGGTTACTTTTTGGTCATAACTTGCTTAGTTTTCAAGGTATCGACTTGGTTTCTTTTGCGTTGGATAGATAACCACATTGGCTTTAATTTGTAATTTATTTTTTGCGAAAATAAGAAGAAAAAAAATTTTATAATTTTTTCAAAAAAACAAAGGGGTTAGGTCATTAAAATTTTTGAGGAAAAAAAGTTTTTCGCCCTACCCGCAAACAAAAAATTCGAATTAAAGCCAATGTATTTATCTATCCAACGCCAGACGAATCAAGTCGATATCTTGAAAACTAAGCAAGTTATGACCAAAATGGTAACCAGTTCTACTACTGCCTCATTCCGCCAATTTTTTGGCAGAACTGGTTACCTTTTTGGTCATAACTTGCTTAGTTTTCAAGGTATCGACTTGGTTTCATTTGCGTTGGATAGATAACCACATTTGCTTTAATTTGTAATTTATTTTTTGCGAAAATAAGAAGAAAAAAATTTTATAATTTTTTCAAAAAAAAAAACAAAGGGGTTAGTTAGGTCATTAAAATTTTTGAGGAAAAAAATTTTTTTCGCCCTACCCGCAAACAAAAAATTCGAATTAAAGCCAATGTGTTTATCTATCCAACGCCAGATGAATCAAGTCGATATCTTAGAAACTAAGCAAGTTATGACCAAAATGGTAACCAGTTCTACTGCTTCCTCATTCCGCCAATTTTTTGGCAGAACTGGTTACCTTTTCGGTCATAACTTGCTTAGTTTTCAAGGTATCGACTTGGTTTCTTTCGCGTTGGATAGATAAACACATTTGCTTTAATTTGTAATTTATTTTTTGCGAAAATAAGAAGAAAAAAAATTTTATAATTTTTTCAAAAAAACAAAGGGGTTAGGTCATTAAAATTTTTGAGGAAAAAAATTTTTTCGCCCTACCCGCAAACAAAAAATTCGAATTAAAGCCAATGTATTTATCTATCCAACGCCAGATGAATCAAGTCGATATCTTGAAAACTAAGCAAGTTATGACCAAAATGGTAACCAGTTCTACTACTGCCTCATTCCGCCAATTTTTTGGCAGAACTGGTAACCTTTTTGGTCATAACTTGCTTAGTTTTCAAGGTATCGACTTGGTTTCTTTTGCGTTGGATAGATAACCACATTGGCTTTAATTTGTAATTTAGAACTGGTTACCTTTTTGGTCATAACTTGCTTAGTTTTCAAGGTATCGACTTGGTTTCTTTTGCGCTGGATAGATCACCACATTGGCTTTAATTTGTAATTTATTTTTTGCGAAAATAAGAAGAAAAAAAATTTTATAATTTTTTCAAAAAAACAAAGGAGTTAGGTCATTAACATTTTTGAGGAAAAAAATTTTTTTCGCCCTACCCGCAAACAAAAAATTCGAATTAAAGCCAATGTGTTTATCTATCCAACGCCAGATGAATCAAGTCGATATCTTGAAAACTAAGCAAGTTATGACCAAAATGGTAACCAGTTCTACTACTGCCTCATTCCGCCAATTTTTTGGCAGAACTGGTTACCTTTTTGGTCATAACTTGCTTAGTTTTCAAGGTATCGACTTGGTTTCTTTTGCGTTGGATAGATAACCACATTGGCTTTAATTTGTAATTTATTTTTTGCGAAAATAAGAAGAAAAAAAATTTTATAATTTTTTCAAAAAAACAAAGGGGTTAGGTCATTAAAATTTTTGAGGAAAAAAAGTTTTTCGCCCTACCCGCAAACAAAAAATTCGAATTAAAGCCAATGTGTTTATCTATCCAACGCCAGACGAATCAAGTCGATATCTTGAAAACTAAGCAAGTTATGACCAAAATGGTAACCAGTTCTACTACTGCCTCATTCCGCCAATTTTTTGGCAGAACTGGTTACCTTTTTGGTCATAACTTGCTTAGTTTTCAAGGTATCGACTTGGTTTCTTTTGCGCTGGATAGATAACCACATTGGCTTTAATTTGTAATTTATTTTTTGCGAAAATAAGAAGAAAAAAAATTTTATAATTTTTTCAAAAAAACAAAGGAGTTAGGTCATTAAAATTTTTGAGGAAAAAAATTTTTTTCGCCCTACCCGCAAACAAAAATTCGAATTAAAGCCAATGTGTTTATCTATCCAACGCCAGATGAATCAAGTCGATATCTTGAAAACTAAGCAAGTTATGACCAAAATGGTAACCAGTTCTACTACTGCCTCATTCCGCCAATTTTTTGGCAGAACTGGTTACCTTTTTGATCATAACTTGCTTAGTTTTCAAGGTATCGACTTGGTTTCTTTTGCGTTGGATAGATAACCACATTGGCTTTAATTTGTAATTTATTTTTTGCGAAAATAAGAAGAAAAAAAATGTTATAATTTTTTCAAAAAAACAAAGGGGTTAGGTCATTAAAATTTTTGAGGAAAAAAAAATTTTTTCGCCCTACCCGCAAACAAAAAATTCGAATTAAAGCCAATGTGTTTATCTATCCAACGCCGGATGAATCAAGTCGATATCTTGGAAACTAAGCAAGTTATGACCAAAATGGTAACCAGTTCTACTACTGCCTCATTCCTCCAATTTTTTGGCAGAACTGGTTACTTTTTGGTCATAACTTGCTTAGTTTTCAAGGTATCGACTTGGTTTCTTTTGCGTTGGATAGATAACCACATTGGCTTTAATTTGTAATTTATTTTTTGCGAAAATAAGAAGAAAAAAAATTTTATAATTTTTTCAAAAAAACAAAGGGGTTAGGTCATTAAAATTTTTGAGGAAAAAAAGTTTTTCGCCCTACCCGCAAACAAAAAATTCGAATTAAAGCCAATGTATTTATCTATCCAACGCCAGACGAATCAAGTCGATATCTTGAAAACTAAGCAAGTTATGACCAAAATGGTAACCAGTTCTACTACTGCCTCATTCCGCCAATTTTTTGGCAGAACTGGTTACCTTTTTGGTCATAACTTGCTTAGTTTTCAAGGTATCGACTTGGTTTCATTTGCGTTGGATAGATAACCACATTTGCTTTAATTTGTAATTTATTTTTTGCGAAAATAAGAAGAAAAAAATTTTATAATTTTTTCAAAAAAAAAACAAAGGGGTTAGTTAGGTCATTAAAATTTTTGAGGAAAAAAATTTTTTTCGCCCTACCCGCAAACAAAAAATTCGAATTAAAGCCAATGTGTTTATCTATCCAACGCCAGATGAATCAAGTCGATATCTTAGAAACTAAGCAAGTTATGACCAAAATGGTAACCAGTTCTACTACTGCCTCATTCCGCCAATTTTTTGGCAGAACTGGTTACCTTTTCGGTCATAACTTGCTTAGTTTTCAAGGTATCGACTTGGTTTCTTTCGCGTTGGATAGATAAACACATTTGCTTTAATTTGTAATTTATTTTTTGCGAAAATAAGAAGAAAAAAAATTTTATAATTTTTTCAAAAAAACAAAGGGGTTAGGTCATTAAAATTTTTGAGGAAAAAAATTTTTTCGCCCTACCCGCAAACAAAAAATTCGAATTAAAGCCAATGTATTTATCTATCCAACGCCAGATGAATCAAGTCGATATCTTGAAAACTAAGCAAGTTATGACCAAAATGGTAACCAGTTCTACTACTGCCTCATTCCGCCAATTTTTTGGCAGAACTGGTTACCTTTTTGGTCATAACTTGCTTACTTTTCAAGGTATCGACTTGGTTTCTTTTGCGTTGGATAGATAACCACATTGGCTTTAATTTGTAATTTATTTTTTGCGAAAATAAGAAGAAAAAATTTTATAATTTTTCAAAAAAACAAAATTAAAATTTTTGAGGAAAAAAATTTTTTCGCCCTACCCGCAAACAAAAAATTCGAATTAAAGCCAATGTATTTATCTATCCAACGCCAGATGAATCAAGTCGATATCTTGAAAACTAAGCAAGTTATGACCAAAATGGTAACCAGTTCTACTACTGCCTCATTCCGCCAATTTTTTGGCAGAACTGGTTACCTTTTTGGTCATAACTTGCTTACTTTTCAAGGTATCGACTTGGTTTCTTTTGCGTTGGATAGATAACCACATTGGCTTTAATTTGTAATTTATTTTTTGCGAAAATAAGAAGAAAAAATTTTATAATTTTTCAAAAAAACAAAATTAAAATTTTTGAGGAAAAAAATTTTTTTCGCCCTACCCGAAAACAAAAAAATTCGAATAAAAGCCAATGTGTTTATCTATCCAACGCCAAATGAATCAAGTCGATATCTTGAAAACTAAGCAAGTTATGACCAAAATGGTAACCAGTTCTACTACTGCCTCATTCCGGCAATTTTTTGGCAGAACTGGTTACCTTTTTGGTCATAACTTGCTTACTTTTCAAGGTATCGACTTGGTTTCTTTTGCGTTGGATAGATAACCACATTGGCTTTAATTTGTAATTTATTTTTTGCGAAAATAAGAAGAAAAAAATTTTATAATTTTTTCAAAAAAACAAAGGCTTTAGGTCATTAAAATTTTTGAGGAAAAAAATTTTTTTCGCCCTACCCGAAAACAAAAAAATTCGAATAAAAGCCAATGTGTTTATCTATCCAACGCCAAATGAATCAAGTCGATATCTTGAAAACTAAGCAAGTTATGACCAAAATGGTAACCAGTTCTACTACTGCCTCATTCCGGCAATTTTTTGGCAGAACTGGTTACCTTTTTGGTCATAACTTGCTTACTTTTCAAGGTATCGACTTGGTTTCTTTTGCGTTGGATAGATAACCACAATGGCTTTAATTTGTAATTTATTTTTTGCGAAAATAAGAAGAAAAAAATTTTATAATTTTTTCAAAAAAACAAAGGCTTTAGGTCATTAAAATTTTTGAGGAAAAAAATTTTTTTCGCCCTACCCGAAAACAAAAAAATTCGAATAAAAGCCAATGTGTTTATCTATCCAACGCCAAATGAATCAAGTCGATATCTTGAAAACTAAGCAAGTTATGACCAAAATGGTAACCAGTTCTACTACTGCCTCATTCCGGCAATTTTTTGGCAGAACTGGTTACCTTTTTGGTCATAACTTGCTTAGTTTTTAAGGTATCGACTTGGTTTCTTTTGCGTTGGATAGATAACCACATTGGCTTTATTTTGTAATTTATTTTTTGCGAAAATAAGAAGAAAAAAATTTTATAATTTTTTCAAAAAAACAAAGGGGTTAGGTCATTAAAATTTTTTAAGGAAAAAAATTTTTTTCGCCCTACCCGGAAACAAAAAATTCGAATTAAAGCCAATGTGCTTATCTATCCAACGCCAAATGAATCAAGTCGATATCTTGAAAACTAAGCAAGTTATGACCAAAATGGTAACCAGTTCTACTACTGCCTCATTCCGGCAATTTTTTGGCAGAACTGGTTACCTTTTTGGTCATAACTTGCTTACTTTTCAAGGTATCGACTTGGTTTCTTTTGCGTTGGATAGATAACCACATTGGCTTTAATTTGTAATTTATTTTTTGCGAAAATAAGAAAAAAAAAATTTTATAATTTTTTCAAAAAAACAAAGGCTTTAGGTCATTAAAATTTTTGAGGAAAAAAATTTTTTTCGCCCTACCCGGAAACAAAAAATTCAAATTAAAGCCAATGTGTTTATCTATCCAGCGCCAAATGAATCAAGTCGATATCTTGAAAACTAAGCAAGTTATGACCAAAATGGTAACCAGTTCTACTACTGCCTCATTCCGCCAATTTTTTGGCAGAACTGGTTACCTTTTTGGTCATAACTTGCTTAGTTTTCAAGGTATCGACTTGGTTTCTTTTGCGTTGGATAGATAACCACATTGGCTTTAATTTGTAATTAATTTTTTGCGAAAATAAGAAGAAAAAAATTTTATAATTTTTTCAAAAAAAAAAAACAAAGGGGTTAGTTAGGTCATTAAAATTTTTGAGGAAAAAAATTTTTTTCGCCCTACCCGCAAACAAAAAATTCGAATTAAAGCCAATGTGTTTATCTATCCAACGCCAGATGAATCAAGTCGATATCTTAGAAACTAAGCAAGTTATGACCAAAATGGTAACCAGTTCTACTACTGCCTCATTCCGCCAATTTTTTGGCAGAACTGGTTACCTTTTCGGTCATAACTTGCTTAGTTTTCAAGGTATCGACTTGGTTTCTTTCGCGTTGGATAGATAAACACATTTGCTTTAATTTGTAATTTATTTTTTGCGAAAATAAGAAGAAAAAAAATTTTATAATTTTTTCAAAAAAACAAAGGGGTTAGGTCATTAAAATTTTTGAGGAAACAAATTTTTTCGCCCTACCCGCAAACAAAAAATTCGAATTAAAGCCAATGTATTTATCTATCCAACGCCAGATGAATCAAGTCGATATCTTGAAAACTAAGCAAGTTATGACCAAAATGGTAACCAGTTCTACTACTGCCTCATTCCGCCAATTTTTTGGCAGAACTGGTAACCTTTTTGGTCATAACTTGCTTAGTTTTCAAGGTATCGACTTGGTTTCTTTTGCGTTGGATAGATAACCACATTGGCTTTAATTTGTAATTTATTTTTTGCGAAAATAAGAAGAAAAAATTTTATAATTTTTCAAAAAAACAAAATTAAAATTTTTGAGGAAAAAAATTTTTTTCGCTCTACCCGAAAACAAAAAAATTCGAATAAAAGCCAATGTGTTTATCTATCCAACGCCAAATGAATCAAGTCGATATCTTGAAAACTAAGCAAGTTATGACCAAAATGGTAACCAGTTCTACTACTGCCTCATTCCGGCAATTTTTTGGCAGAACTGGTTACCTTTTTGGTCATAACTTGCTTAGTTTTTAAGGTATCGACTTGGTTTCTTTTGCGTTGGATAGATAACCACATTGGCTTTATTTTGTAATTTATTTTTTGCGAAAATAAGAAGAAAAAAATTTTATAATTTTTTCAAAAAAACAAAGGGGTTAGGTCATTAAAATTTTTTAAGGAAAAAAATTTTTTTCGCCCTACCCGGAAACAAAAAATTCGAATTAAAGCCAATGTGCTTATCTATCCAACGCCAAATGAATCAAGTCGATATCTTGAAAACTAAGCAAGTTATGACCAAAATGGTAACCAGTTCTACTACTGCCTCATTCCGGCAATTTTTTGGCAGAACTGGTTACCTTTTTGGTCATAACTTGCTTACTTTTCAAGGTATCGACTTGGTTTCTTTTGCGTTGGATAGATAACCACATTGGCTTTAATTTGTAATTTATTTTTTGCGAAAATAAGAAAAAAAAAATTTTATAATTTTTTCAAAAAAACAAAGGCTTTAGGTCATTAAAATTTTTGAGGAAAAAAATTTTTTTCGCCCTACCCGGAAACAAAAAATTCAAATTAAAGCCAATGTGTTTATCTATCCAGCGCCAAATGAATCAAGTCGATATCTTGAAAACTAAGCAAGTTATGACCAAAATGGTAACCAGTTCTACTACTGCCTCATTCCGCCAATTTTTTGGCAGAACTGGTTACCTTTTTGGTCATAACTTGCTTAGTTTTCAAGGTATCGACTTGGTTTCTTTTGCGTTGGATAGATAACCACATTGGCTTTAATTTGTAATTAATTTTTTGCGAAAATAAGAAGAAAAAAATTTTATAATTTTTTCAAAAAAAAAAACAAAGGGGTTAGTTAGGTCATTAAAATTTTTGAGGAAAAAAATTTTTTTCGCCCTACCCGCAAACAAAAAATTCGAATTAAAGCCAATGTGTTTATCTATCCAACGCCAGATGAATCAAGTCGATATCTTAGAAACTAAGCAAGTTATGACCAAAATGGTAACCAGTTCTACTACTGCCTCATTCCGCCAATTTTTTGGCAGAACTGGTAACCTTTTTGGTCATAACTTGCTTAGTTTTCAAGGTATCGACTTGGTTTCTTTTGCGTTGGATAGATAACCACATTGGCTTTAATTTGTAATTTATTTTTTGCGAAAATAAGAAGAAAAAATTTTATAATTTTTCAAAAAAACAAAATTAAAATTTTTGAGGAAAAAAATTTTTTTCGCTCTACCCGAAAACAAAAAAATTCGAATAAAAGCCAATGTGTTTATCTATCCAACGCCAAATGAATCAAGTCGATATCTTGAAAACTAAGCAAGTTATGACCAAAATGGTAACCAGTTCTACTACTGCCTCATTCCGGCAATTTTTTGGCAGAACTGGTTACCTTTTTGGTCATAACTTGCTTACTTTTCAAGGTATCGACTTGGTTTCTTTTGCGTTGGATAGATAACCACATTGGCTTTAATTTGTAATTTATTTTTTGCGAAAATAAGAAGAAAAAAATTTTATAATTTTTTCAAAAAAACAAAGGCTTTAGGTCATTAAAATTTTTGAGGAAAAAAATTTTTTTCGCCCTACCCGGAAACAAAAAATTCGAATTAAAGCCAATGTGTTTATCTATCCAACGCCAAATGAATCAAGTCGATATCATGGAAACTAAGCAAGTTATGACCAAAATGGTAACCAGTTCTACTACTGCCTCATTCCGGCAATTTTTTGGCAGAACTGGTTACCTTTTTGGTCATAACTTGCTTACTTTTCAAGGTATCGACTTGGTTTCTTTTGCGTTGGATAGATAACCACATTGGCTTTAATTTGTAATTTATTTTTTGCGAAAATAAGAAGAAAAAATTTTATAATTTTTCAAAAAAACAAAATTAAAATTTTTGAGGAAAAAAATTTTTTTCGCCCTACCCGAAAACAAAAAAATTCGAATAAAAGCCAATGTGTTTATCTATCCAACGCCAAATGAATCAAGTCGATATCTTGAAAACTAAGCAAGTTATGACCAAAATGGTAACCAGTTCTACTACTGCCTCATTCCGGCAATTTTTTGGCAGAACTGGTTACCTTTTTGGTCATAACTTGCTTACTTTTCAAGGTATCGACTTGGTTTCTTTTGCGTTGGATAGATAACCACATTGGCTTTAATTTGTAATTTATTTTTTGCGAAAATAAGAAGAAAAAAATTTTATAATTTTTTCAAAAAAACAAAGGGGTTAGGTCATTAAAATTTTTTAAGGAAAAAAATTTTTTTCGCCCTACCCGGAAACAAAAAATTCGAATTAAAGCCAATGTGCTTATCTATCCAACGCCAAATGAATCAAGTCGATATCTTGAAAACTAAGCAAGTTATGACCAAAATGGTAACCAGTTCTACTACTGCCTCATTCCGCCAATTTTTTGGCAGAACTGGTTACCTTTTTGGTCATAACTTGCTTACTTTTCAAGGTATCGACTTGGTTTCTTTTGCGTTGGATAGATAACCACATTGGCTTTAATTTGTAATTTATTTTTTGCGAAAATAAGAAAAAAAAAATTTTATAATTTTTTCAAAAAAACAAAGGCTTTAGGTCATTAAAATTTTTGAGGAAAAAAATTTTTTTCGCCCTACCCGGAAACAAAAAATTCAAATTAAAGCCAATGTGTTTATCTATCCAGCGCCAAATGAATCAAGTCGATATCTTGAAAACTAAGCAAGTTATGACCAAAATGGTAACCAGTTCTACTACTGCCTCATTCCGCCAATTTTTTGGCAGAACTGGTTACCTTTTTGGTCATAACTTGCTTAGTTTTCAAGGTATCGACTTGGTTTCTTTTGCGTTGGATAGATAACCACATTGGCTTTAATTTGTAATTAATTTTTTGCGAAAATAAGAAGAAAAAAATTTTATAATTTTTTCAAAAAAAACAAAGGGGTTAGGTCATTAAAATTTTTGAGGAAAAAAATTTTTTTCGCCCTACCCGGAAACAAAAAATTGGAATTAAAGCCAATGTGTTTATCTATCCAACGCCAGATGAATCAAGTCGATATCATGGAAACTAAGCAAGTTATGACCAAAATGGTAACTAGTTCTACTACTGCCTCATTCCGGCAATTTTTTGGCAGAACTGGTTACCTTTTTGGTCATAACTTGCTTAGTTTTCAAGGTATCGACTTGGTTTCTTTTGCGTTTGATAGATAACCACATTGGCTTTAATTTGTAATTTATTTTTTGCGAAAATAAGAAGAAAAAAAATTTTATAATTTTTTCAAAAAAACAAAGGGTTTAGGTCATTAAAATTTTTGAGGAAAAAAAATTTTTTTCGCCCGACCCGCAAACAAAAAATTCGAATTAAAGCCAATGTGTTTATCTATCCAACGCCAGACGAATCAAGTCGATATCTTGAAAACTAAGCAAGTTATGACCAAAATGGTAACCAGTTCTACTACTGCCTCATTCCGCCAATTTTTTGGCAGAACTGGTTACCTTTTTGGTCATAACTTGCTTAGTTTTCAAGGTATCGACTTGGTTTCTTTTGTGCTGGATAGATAACCACATTGGCTTTAATTTGTAATTTATTTTTTGCGAAAATAAGAAGAAAAAAAATTTTATAATTTTTTCAAAAAAACAAAGGGGTTAGGTCATTAAAATTTTTGAGGAAAAAAAGTTTTTCGCCCTACCCGCAAACAAAAAATTCGAATTAAAGCCAATGTGTTTATCTATCCAACGCCAGACGAATCAAGTCGATATCTTGAAAACTAAGCAAGTTATGACCAAAATGGTAACCAGTTCTACTACTGCCTCATTCCGCCAATTTTTTGGCAGAACTGGTTACCTTTTTGGTCATAACTTGCTTAGTTTTCAAGGTATCGACTTGGTTTCTTTTGCGTTGGATAGATAACCACATTGGCTTTAATTTGTAATTTATTTTTTGCGAAAATAAGAAGAAAAAAAATTTTATAATTTTTTCAAAAAAACAAAGGGGTTAGGTCATTAAAATTTTTGAGGAAAAAAAGTTTTTCGCCCTACCCGCAAACAAAAAATTCGAATTAAAGCCAATGTGTTTATCTATCCAACGCCAGACGAATCAAGTCGATATCTTGAAAACTAAGCAAGTTATGACCAAAATGGTAACCAGTTCTACTACTGCCTCATTCCGCCAATTTTTTGGCAGAACTGGTTACCTTTTTGGTCATAACTTGCTTAGTTTTCAAGGTATCGACTTGGTTTCTTTTGCGCTGGATAGATAACCACATTGGCTTTAATTTGTAATTTATTTTTTGCGAAAATAAGAAGAAAAAAAATTTTATAATTTTTTCAAAAAAACAAAGGAGTTAGGTCATTAAAATTTTTGAGGAAAAAAATTTTTTTCGCCCTACCCGCAAACAAAAATTCGAATTAAAGCCAATGTGTTTATCTATCCAACGCCAGATGAATCAAGTCGATATCTTGAAAACTAAGCAAGTTATGACCAAAATGGTAACCAGTTCTACTACTGCCTCATTCCGCCAATTTTTTGGCAGAACTGGTTACCTTTTTGATCATAACTTGCTTAGTTTTCAAGGTATCGACTTGGTTTCTTTTGCGTTGGATAGATAACCACATTGGCTTTAATTTGTAATTTATTTTTTGCGAAAATAAGAAGAAAAACAATTTTATAATTTTTTCAAAAAAACAAAGGGGTTAGGTCATTAAAATTTTTGAGGAAAAAAAATTTTTTCGCCCTACCCGCAAACAAAAAATTCGAATTAAAGCCAATGTGTTTATCTATCCAACGCCAGATGAATCAAGTCGATATCTTGGAAACTAAGCAAGTTATGACCAAAATGGTAAGCAGTTCTACTACTGCCTCATTCCTCCAATTTTTTGGCAGAACTGGTTACTTTTTGGTCATAACTTGCTTAGTTTTCAAGGTATCGACTTGGTTTCTTTTGCGTTGGATAGATAACCACATTGGCTTTAATTTGTAATTTATTTTTTGCGAAAATAAGAAGAAAAAAAATTTTATAATTTTTTCAAAAAAACAAAGGGGTTAGGTCATTAAAATTTTTGAGGAAAAAAAGTTTTTCGCCCTACCCGCAAACAAAAAATTCGAATTAAAGCCAATGTATTTATCTATCCAACGCCAGATGAATCAAGTCGATATCTTGAAAACTAAGCAAGTTATGACCAAAATGGTAACCAGTTCTACTACTGCCTCATTCCGCCAATTTTTTGGCAGAACTGGTTACCTTTTTGGTCATAACTTGCTTAGTTTTCAAGGTATCGACTTGGTTTCTTTTGCGCTGGATAGATAACCACATTGGCTTTAATTTGTAATTTATTTTTTGCGAAAATAAGAAGAAAAAAAATTTTATAATTTTTTCAAAAAAACAAAGGGGTTAGGTCATTAAAATTTTTGAGGAAAAAAAATGTTTTTGTTTGCGGGTAGGGCGAAAAAAATTTTTTTTCCTCAAAAATTTTAATGACCTAACCCCTTTGTTTTTTTGAAAAAATTATAAAATTTTTTTTCTTCTTATTTTCGCAAAAAATAAATTACAAATTAAAGCCAATGTGTTTATCTATCCAACGCCAGATGAATCAAGTCGATATCTTGAAAACTAAGCAAGTTATGACCAAAATGGTAACCAGTTCTACTACTGCCTCATTCCGGCAATTTTTTGGCAGAACTGGTTACCTTTTTGGTCATAACTTGCTTAGTTTTCAAGGTATCGACTTGGTTTCTTTTGCGTTGGATAGATAACCACATTGGCTTTAATTTGTAATTTATTTTTTGCGAAAATAAGAAGAAAAAAATTTTATAATTTTTTCAAAAAAACAAAGGGGTTAGGTCATTAAAATTTTTGAGGAAAAAAAATTTTTCGCCCTACCCGGAAACAAAAAATTCGAATTAAAGCCAATGTGTT
Source organism: Germaria angustata (assembly GCA_963681545.1). Classification (NCBI taxonomy): domain Eukaryota; kingdom Metazoa; phylum Arthropoda; class Insecta; order Diptera; family Tachinidae; genus Germaria; species Germaria angustata. Next base: position 63,413,086 of record OY812998.1, on the reverse strand, counting down.
TATCTATCCAACGCCAGACGAATCAAGTCGATATCTTGAAAACTAAGCAAGTTATGACGAAAATGGTAACCAGTTCTACTACTGCCTCATTCCGCCAATTTTTTGGCAGAACTGGTTACCTTTTTGGTCATAACTTGCTTAGTTTTCAAGGTATCGACTTGGTTTCTTTTGCGTTGGATAGATAACCACATTTGCTTTAATTTGTAATTTATTTTTTGCGAAAATAAGAAGAAAAAAATTTTATAATTTTTTCAAAAAAACAAAGGGGTTAGTTAGGTCATTAAAATTTTTGAGGAAAAAAATTTTTTTCGCCCTACCCGCAAACAAAAAATTCGAATTAAAGCCAATGTGTTTATCTATCCAACGCCAGATGAATCAAGTCGATATCTTGGAAACTAAGCAAGTTATGACCAAAATGGTAAGCAGTTCTACTACTGCCTCATTCCTCCAATTTTTTGGCAGAACTGGTTACTTTTTGGTCATAACTTGCTTAGTTTTCAAGGTATCGACTTGGTTTCTTTTGCGTTGGATAGATAACCACATTGGCTTTAATTTGTAATTTATTTTTTGCGAAAATAAGAAGAAAAAAAATTTTATAATTTTTTCAAAAAAACAAAGGGGTTAGGTCATTAAAATTTTTGAGGAAAAAAAGTTTTTCGCCCTACCCGCAAACAAAAAATTCGAATTAAAGCCAATGTATTTATCTATCCAACGCCAGATGAATCAAGTCGATATCTTGAAAACTAAGCAAGTTATGACCAAAATGGTAACCAGTTCTACTACTGCCTCATTCCGCCAATTTTTTGGCAGAACTGGTTACCTTTTTGGTCATAACTTGCTTAGTTTTCAAGGTATCGACTTGGTTTCTTTTGCGCTGGATAGATAACCACATTGGCTTTAATTTGTAATTTATTTTTTGCGAAAATAAGAAGAAAAAAAATTTTATAATTTTTTCAAAAAAACAAAGGGGTTAGGTCATTAAAATTTTTGAGGAAAAAAAATGTTTTTGTTTGCGGGTAGGGCGAAAAAAATTTTTTTTCCTCAAAAATTTTAATGACCTAACCCCTTTGTTTTTTTGAAAAAATTATAAAATTTTTTTTCTTCTTATTTTCGCAAAAAATAAATTACAAATTAAAGCCAATGTGTTTATCTATCCAACGCCAGATGAATCAAGTCGATATCTTGAAAACTAAGCAAGTTATGACCAAAATGGTAACCAGTTCTACTACTGCCTCATTCCGGCAATTTTTTGGCAGAACTGGTTACCTTTTTGGTCATAACTTGCTTAGTTTTCAAGGTATCGACTTGGTTTCTTTTGCGTTGGATAGATAACCACATTGGCTTTAATTTGTAATTTATTTTTTGCGAAAATAAGAAGAAAAAAATTTTATAATTTTTTCAAAAAAACAAAGGGGTTAGGTCATTAAAATTTTTGAGGAAAAAAAATTTTTCGCCCTACCCGGAAACAAAAAATTCGAATTAAAGCCAATGTGTTTATCTATCCAACGCCAGACGAATCAAGTCGATATCTTGAAAACTAAGCAAGTTATGACGAAAATGGTAACCAGTTCTACTACTGCCTCATTCCGCCAATTTTTTGGCAGAACTGGTTACCTTTTTGGTCATAACTTGCTTAGTTTTCAAGGTATCGACTTGGTTTCTTTTGCGTTGGATAGATAACCACATTTGCTTTAATTTGTAATTTATTTTTTGCGAAAATAAGAAGAAAAAAATTTTATAATTTTTTCAAAAAAACAAAGGGGTTAGTTAGGTCATTAAAATTTTTGAGGAAAAAAATTTTTTTCGCCCTACCCGCAAACAAAAAATTCGAATTAAAGCCAATGTGTTTATCTATCCAACGCCAGATGAATCAAGTCGATATCTTGGAAACTAAGCAAGTTATGACCAAAATGGTAACCAGTTCTACTACTGCCTCATTGCTCCAATTTTTTGGCAGAACTGGTTACTTTTTGGTCATAACTTGCTTAGTTTTCAAGGTATCGACTTGGTTTCTTTTGCGTTGGATAGATAACCACATTGGCTTTAATTTGTAATTTATTTTTTGCGAAAATAAGACGAAAAAAATTTTATAATTTTTTCAAAAAAACAAAGGGGTTAGTTAGGTCATTAAAATTTTTGAAGGAAAAAATTTTTTTCGCCCTACCCGCAAACAAAAAATTCGAATTAAAGCCAATGTGTTTATCTATCCAACGCCAGATGAATCAAGTCGATATCTTGAAAACTAAGCAAGTTATGACCAAAATGGTAACCAGTTCTACTACTGCCTCATTCCTCCAATTTTTTGGCAGAACTGGTTACTTTTTAGTCATAACTTGCTTAGTTTTCAAGGTATCGACTTGGTTTCTTTTGCGTTGGATAGATAACCACATTGGCTTTAATTTGTAATTTATTTTTTGCGAAAATAAGAAAAAAAATTTTATAATTTTTTCAAAAAAACAAAGGCTTTAGGTCATTAAAATTTTTGAGGAAAAAAATTTTTTTCGCCCTACCCAGAAACAAAAAATTCGAATTAAAGCCAATGTGTTTATCTATCCAACGCCAAATGAATCAAGTCGATATCATGGAAACTAAGCAAGTTATGACCAAAATGGTAACCAGTTCTACTACTGCCTCATTCCGGCAATTTTTTGGCAGAACTGGTTACCTTTTTGGTCATAACTTGCTTACTTTTCAAGGTATCGACTTGGTTTCTTTTGCGTTGGATAGATAACCACATTGGCTTTAATTTGTAATTTATTTTTTGCGAAAATAAGAAGAAAAAATTTTATAATTTTTCAAAAAAACAAAATTAAAATTTTTGAGGAAAAAAATTTTTTTCGCCCTACCCGAAAACAAAAAAATTCGAATAAAAGCCAATGTGTTTATCTATCCAACGCCAAATGAATCAAGTCGATATCTTGAAAACTAAGCAAGTTATGACCAAAATGGTAACCAGTTCTACTACTGCCTCATTCCGGCAATTTTTTGGCAGAACTGGTTACCTTTTTGGTCATAACTTGCTTAGTTTTCAAGGTATCGACTTGGTTTCTTTTGCGTTGGATAGATAACCACATTGGCTTTAATTTGTAATTTATTTTTTGCGAAAATAAGAAAAAAAATTTTATAATTTTTTCAAAAAAACAAAGGCTTTAGGTCATTAAAATTTTTGAGGAAAAAAATTTTTTTCGCCCTACCCGGAAACAAAAAATTCGAATTAAAGCCAATGTGTTTATCTATCCAACGCCAAATGAATCAAGTCGATATCATGGAAACTAAGCAAGTTATGACCAAAATGGTAACCAGTTCTACTACTGCCTCATTCCGGCAATTTTTTGGCAGAACTGGTTACCTTTTTGGTCATAACTTGCTTACTTTTCAAGGTATCGACTTGGTTTCTTTTGCGTTGGATAGATAACCACATTGGCTTTAATTTGTAATTTATTTTTTGCGAAAATAAGAAGAAAAAAATTTTATAATTTTTTCAAAAAAACAAAGGCTTTAGGTCATTAAAATTTTTGGAGGAAAAAAATTTTTTTCGCCCTACCCGGAAACAAAAAATTCGAATTAAAGTCAATGTGTTTATCTATCCAACGCCAGACGAATCAAGTCGATATCTTGAAAACTAAGCAAGTTATGACCAAAATGGTAACCAGTTCTACTACTGCCTCATTCCGCCAATTTTTTGGCAGAACTGGTTACCTTTTTGGTCATAACTTGCTTAGTTTTCAAGGTATCGACTTGGTTTCTTTTGCGTTGGATAGATAACCACATTGGCTTTAATTTGTAATTTATTTTTTGCGAAAATAAGAAGAAAAAAAATTTTATAATTTTTTCAAAAAAACAAAGGGGTTAGGTCATTAAAATTTTTGAGGAAAAAAAGTTTTTCGCCCTACCCGCAAACAAAAAATTCGAATTAAAGCCAATGTGTTTATCTATCCAACGCCAGATGAATCAAGTCGATATCTTGAAAACTAAGCAAGTTATGACCAAAATGGTAACCAGTTCTACTACTGCCTCATTCCGCCAATTTTTTGGCAGAACTGGTTACCTTTTTGGTCATAACTTGCTTAGTTTTCAAGGTATCGACTTGGTTTCTTTTGCGCTGGATAGATAACCACATTGGCTTTAATTTGTAATTTATTTTTTGCGAAAATAAGAAGAAAAAAAATTTTATAATTTTTTCAAAAAAACAAAGGAGTTAGGTCATTAAAATTTTTGAGGAAAAAAATTTTTTTCGCCCTACCCGCAAACAAAAATTCGAATTAAAGCCAATGTGTTTATCTATCCAACGCCAGATGAATCAAGTCGATATCTTGAAAACTAAGCAAGTTATGACCAAAATGGTAACCAGTTCTACTACTGCCTCATTCCGCCAATTTTTTGGCAGAACTGGTTACCTTTTTGATCATAACTTGCTTAGTTTTCAAGGTATCGACTTGGTTTCTTTTGCGTTGGATAGATAACCACATTGGCTTTAATTTGTAATTTATTTTTTGCGAAAATAAGAAGAAAAAAAATTTTATAATTTTTTCAAAAAAACAAAGGGGTTAGGTCATTAAAATTTTTGAGGAAAAAAAAATTTGTTCGCCCTACCCGCAAACAAAAAATTCGAATTAAATCCAATGTGTTTATCTATCCAACGCCAGATGAATCAAGTCGATATCTTGGAAACTAAGCAAGTTATGACCAAAATGGTAACCAGTTCTACTACTGCCTCATTCCTCCAATTTTTTGGCAGAACTGGTTACTTTTTGGTCATAACTTGCTTAGTTTTCAAGGTATCGACTTGGTTTCTTTTGCGTTGGATAGATAACCACATTGGCTTTAATTTGTAATTTATTTTTTGCGAAAATAAGAAGAAAAAAAATTTTATAATTTTTTCAAAAAAACAAAGGGGTTAGGTCATTAAAATTTTTGAGGAAAAAAAGTTTTTCGCCCTACCCGCAAACAAAAAATTCGAATTAAAGCCAATGTATTTATCTATCCAACGCCAGACGAATCAAGTCGATATCTTGAAAACTAAGCAAGTTATGACCAAAATGGTAACCAGTTCTACTACTGCCTCATTCCGCCAATTTTTTGGCAGAACTGGTTACCTTTTTGGTCATAACTTGCTTAGTTTTCAAGGTATCGACTTGGTTTCTTTTGCGCTGGATAGATAACCACATTGGCTTTAATTTGTAATTTATTTTTTGCGAAAATAAGAAGAAAAAAAATTTTATAATTTTTTCAAAAAAACAAAGGGGTTAGGTCATTAAAATTTTTGAGGAAAAAAAATGTTTTTGTTTGCGGGTAGGGCGAAAAAAATTTTTTTTCCTCAAAAATTTTAATGACCTAACCCCTTTGTTTTTTTGAAAAAATTATAAAATTTTTTTTCTTCTTATTTTCGCAAAAAATAAATTACAAATTAAAGCCAATGTGTTTATCTATCCAACGCCAGATGAATCAAGTCGATATCTTGAAAACTAAGCAAGTTATGACCAAAATGGTAACCAGTTCTACTACTGCCTCATTCCGGCAATTTTTTGGCAGAACTGGTTACCTTTTTGGTCATAACTTGCTTAGTTTTCAAGGTATCGACTTGGTTTCTTTTGCGTTGGATAGATAACCACATTGGCTTTAATTTGTAATTTATTTTTTGCGAAAATAAGAAGAAAAAAATTTTATAATTTTTTCAAAAAAACAAAGGGGTTAGGTCATTAAAATTTTTGAGGAAAAAAAATTTTTCGCCCTACCCGGAAACAAAAAATTCGAATTAAAGCCAATGTGTTTATCTATCCAACGCCAGACGAATCAAGTCGATATCTTGAAAACTAAGCAAGTTATGACGAAAATGGTAACCAGTTCTACTACTGCCTCATTCCGCCAATTTTTTGGCAGAACTGGTTACCTTTTTGGTCATAACTTGCTTAGTTTTCAAGGTATCGACTTGGTTTCTTTTGCGTTGGATAGATAACCACATTTGCTTTAATTTGTAATTTATTTTTTGCGAAAATAAGAAGAAAAAAATTTTATAATTTTTTCAAAAAAACAAAGGGGTTAGTTAGGTCATTAAAATTTTTGAGGAAAAAAATTTTTTTCGCCCTACCCGCAAACAAAAAATTCGAATTAAAGCCAATGTGTTTATCTATCCAACGCCAGATGAATCAAGTCGATATCTTGGAAACTAAGCAAGTTATGACCAAAATGGTAACCAGTTCTACTACTGCCTCATTGCTCCAATTTTTTGGCAGAACTGGTTACTTTTTGGTCATAACTTGCTTAGTTTTCAAGGTATCGACTTGGTTTCTTTTGCGTTGGATAGATAACCACATTTGCTTTAATTTGTAATTTATTTTTTGTGAAAATAAGAAGAAAAAAATTTTATAATTTTTTCAAAAAAACAAAGGGGTTAGTTAGGTCATTAAAATTTTTGAAGGAAAAAATTTTTTTCGC